>OOFE01019765.1:0-28549 GCA_900323365.1 Monocentris japonica | reverse complement strand
CTCCCCCTCCCCCTCTCTCTCTTTCTCTCTCTTACACAAATACAGACAGTAAGCATCCTTTCTGATTATGAAAGGACAAGAAATTGATATTCATCTCTTTCTTTTGGTAGTTCATCGTTGAGTGCCATGGCAACACGCTGCTGCCTCAGTTTCTGGGGATGTACCGCCTCACAGTGGACGGAGATGAGACCTACATGATTGTCACGCGTAACGTCTTCTCCCACCGCCTTTCCGTCTACAAAAAATACGACCTCAAGGTAGGGGGGGAAGTAAGGATGGATGGAGGAAGAATAAAAAAACTGTAAGCAAGGAATGGAGAGGTGATGAGGAAGGGAAGAGGGAAAGGAAGTTAAGCAAGGCGAAATCATTTAAAACTAATCCGTAGTTAGGGTTAGGGTTAGCTAACCCTAACCCTGTTGAAACATAATGGGTTTTTTTCAAATAGTGATTTATTGAAGGTTGATTGAAGACATTTTTTCATTGTGAAATTTTGATGAGTTGTGAGATTTCATTCAAGAACTGACATAATGTGAATTTTACATGTATTTTGAAGCTGTCAAAAAATGTGTTATTTGTGAAACAGGCTTGTTCTTAGTTATGATGTCTTAAGAAAGTTCCATAAAAGCATATTTCCATCTACAAGTTTAAATAGTCAAACCAGTTAATTACTGCCAAATTAGCACTGCCAATTGTTAGTAAATTGTGAATTAAATTTTAAATCTAATCAAGCACACGAAAAGGGAGACAAAATGGATGCTAGGCTGTGGAAGGTTGTGGTATCAGGTAAACAAAGGATGGAAGGAAAGAGGCGAGATCAGAAAGTTGGAGAAGTATCACCAGTGACACTTGAGTAATGGAGAGTAATTTTCTTTCGTCTCTTTGCTCTAGGGTTCCACTGTGGCAAGAGAGGCCAGTGACAAGGAGAAGGTACAGTCACCTGTTGGAACCCGGATTACATACATACACAGACACACCTTGAAACTCTTTAACACAGTCCTTTCATCAGGACCTCTTAACCTTAACTTCATACTGAAACACACACACACTAAAACTCTAATTTCAGTCTGATGTCTTTACAAGCAAAACAAACACTGATAATCATCTACTGACATTTAGTTATTGATTCTGAATGAACTAGCAGCCACTTCATGTCCATTAAAAGCCATGTGGAGGATGAGCGAATGAGAGGGAGAACAAATTCTGTTTCCAGTGGTTTCAACAACTGACACAGCTTCTGACAATTTCAAGCCTACTGTCATCACCCAAATGGCCTGACTAACACAACTTTGGTGTTTGTTTTTGTTTACCTTTGGGTGGGGATGACAATAGCAGATATCCATCTTCTTCAGTTAGCACCTACCTCATTACCCCGTACCTCTCCAGCCCCTGCACGCTGTTTAAGTGTCTTTAGTTTGCTTCATACACCCTGTCCCTGCTTCTGCAGTCCCATCACTTCCCCTGCTTGCTGTCTGTGTGTGGGAGATTGAGGCTTCAACTAAAAGTGTGTTAGTTGTGTGTGTGTTAGTTTTTTATTGCAAATGTCCTGTTTATGGTGTGTTTTCCACATACCAGGAAGGATGTACATCTGACTGCGTGGGGTGTGTGTATGTGTGAGCAAGATATTTTTGTGTTTGATATTGCAGGGATTTTTATCCAGTGTCACAGTTTGCTGTGAGAAACAGGCTATTTTGAGTCTTTGGCTGTTGAGTGTGATTGAGTGGCTTGGCCAGAGCCATCTGTCTAAAGAGTGATGTCATTGAAATTGCTTTTTATTAACTTTAAATCAGAATAAAAATTTCACTAGGCAAAAAGAAATCCAAGCTGGCAACCTTTTTTTTCATAAACAAGGCTTTGGGTGGTGGTCAGTGATGCAGACAGTGTTCTTGAACACTGACTTTGGAACGATATCTGGCTGGCCTGTCAGCTCAGCAATATGGAAAAGGGCTGAGTAATTTCTCCAAGGTGATTTTGTGTGTGTGTGCGTGTATATACACGTGTCTGTATGTGAATGTTTGACTGACCATGAATATATGTTTGACCCTGGGTCTGAACTTTCCACTGGGCCTTATGAGGGCTTAATCTAGGGGCACCAAGCAGTGGGGGGTGGAAAACTTCAGGGAATCCCCAAACTTAATATAGCCTAAATGATAGATGAAACAAAACATTATTGGGATTAAAATCGAGAGATGAGTGGAAAAACAAAGCAGCTGAGAATTTAACACAGGCATGAGCCTAGTATGACCTCTGTCTGTCTGCAATTCAGCTGTGTGTGAAACAATATTTACAGACTAACAATAGAGCTTAACAAGAATCAGGATAAACTTTTCCAAGTGAACGTGAATGTTTTGAACCCACCAGCCACTGCGGCTAGTGAATGAAAATGTTATTTTCCTACCTTGACTACTACTGACTCTCAACTCACTCTTAACCATTACAAGCTGCTAGTCTGTGGTGATTTCTGTGGTGTTATGCCTTTATAGAAAGAACAGCATTATGCAGTAACCACCACTGAAGGCCATGCCTTGCACTGCTTTGACTTACATACCGAATATGTGTGTGCAGACATGTGCATACACATACATTCACATGTACACACAGGCACACAACTTGCAGCAAATCTTACAGATGCAACTAGGGCTCAGAGATCAAAGAAAAGGAATTGACAAGTGACATGTTGGCTTCTCCACATGCAACAATAACTTCATACACACACACACACACACAGAGGTGCCTAAAATAGCATGCAGTTATCCCCTGCCAATGCTCAAGGCTGGTAATGGTTGTAAATGTGTTGGCTTTTCACATTGTTCTTCTTTAGTCAATTTAGGTCCAATACAACATTCTGACTCAGATCTAGGTTCATGCAATCTCACACATACCAGGCTTTCAAATGTGAATGAAGAGAAGAGGGTACTCTGTGCCACATGGAAGAGGAAAAGTGTATGTTTTGTTCACAAGGTACGGTGTGTGTTAAATTTACTTCACACACAACAACAAGCACGGCAGGGTTCTCCCCTGACTGCATGACCGACTCCCTTTCATGCATGCATCTGCATGGTACATAATCTTTTTCTGCATCTCTTCTGAGGACATTAACTTCTTAACACATTCCGATGTGTATGGACACCAACCTCATTGTATTGCATGCTGTGGATATGTTCTGCTCACATATGACATGTATTTTTCTTTTTACATAAAACAAAGTTTTGGGTTCCTGTAGCAGGACATAGCAGAAGTTGGCTCTGTGGCTCAATCTGCGGGCAGCATTTCAGAGGGTCAGTGGGTTTTCTGGCTCATTTCATTAATAATCTACCTCAACTTCAATGCCTGTTCTTGAAGAAACGCATTATTCACCATTGTGACTTGATATCATGTTAGTTAGGTATTCATTTTTATATCTAGGTCCCAAATTTAATAAATTCGGTCTCACCCAGGCCCATTAAATTACACTAGATATTTTGTCATGTGGTGACCTACCATAAACCTGTCCATGACCCATTTAGGGCCCTGACCCACAAATGCTGTTGTAGGTGATTCATGCTATTGCAGTATTTGTTTTTGAGACCTGGAAAGTGCAGAGTTGTGTTTGTATGTTATTAAATTGCTAGTGGTCCTTGCTTTGTGGACCACCTGTGTCCACACCAGGTTTCAGCTCAGTAGCTCTCTGCTACTGTTGTTGTTGTTTTTGTTTACTCTCCTCTCGCTCTTCATGCCAGCACCGGCTGGCATCTCCAGTGGGGGTACATGGCTTTAACGTGGCGGTGTGACTGTGTGTGAACTGCCTTGATCTTAGTTTAGTACCCATTACCCCTACTCTTATTTAAGCTTTGAGAGATATTAATGCACTTTACATGTAGGTTTAGTAGAATACAGGTTCATAGAATGCAACTGAGTTTACCGTTGTACCCCTGCTCTGCTTAGTCCCAGCTCCTAGCCTCCTCAGAGGAACTCTGCCAGTTTGCTTGCTGCCAGGCCGTGATGCCAGGAACCTCGCACAATAGACAAAATAGTGTATAACCAGTGTAGGCAGACCAGAGTCATACATGCACAAAACATTCCTCCATCACTGATGGATTGAGTAAGATAATTTTTGTTGATGAGAATGAAATTTGTCTTGACACATTTATGGTGCCTGCTGTACAACCAAAGCAAAGTATTACAGGGTAATGTCTTATATTTGGAGATTTTTAAATATTTTTAAGGTGGAAAAAACCAATAGATAAGTGAAAATAACAGCGTGCAACGATAATTGGAAAAGTCTCACTTTACACTTCTCCACACTGTCTTTGGATGGACGAGTCTGTGTGCAGGCTTTGGCCCCAATCCTTCACTCTGCGTCATGTGGTTGTTTGACCAGACAACTGACGTTGAGATATGACTTTCTTGGCCACTAGAATAGTCATAAGGTTCTTTCTCGTTGATACCCTTTCCAGCCCTCAAGCAGTTTGAAAACATTGTGCATTGTATTTTTCTTAAACACTTTGCCTTTACTTCCAACTTCCTTCCTCCCTTCCTCCCTCCCTTTTCTCCTCTCCTCCACCCCCACCGTCCCTCCCTGGCTCCCCCTTTTCTAGCAGCCACGCCCACCAGAGGATGTGCCCCCGCGGCCCAAATCTGGTAACGTTCAGCAAAGGCTGCAAACACTGCGGATTGCCACGCGCTTTTACTGCGCCATGAAACACGTAAGAGATGTAAGAGAACCAGGGCTCATATACCAGGCATGATCTATTATACCAATCTTATTTTTTATTATTATTTGTACAGCCGAGCGTTTTTTTCCCCCTCGTCTTCTCCACGCTGACACTGATTTAAAGGCCACATTTTGCACTCTTCATCCCATTTACGTCACGTCGTCATTCGTTCTTCTATCAGCCAATCCAATTTTAGTTTTGCCAGACAGTTCATTTTTGTTCCCACCAGTTGCTCAACAACAGCATGATGTGTCTGAATCATTGGAGAGCATGTCATGGAGGAGTCAGGTGAGGACACAAATTGACAAACTGAATGGTCAGTAAGAAAACCTTGACCGGAACCAGAGTTGGAAAGAGAGGTAGAGTACCTTGTTTTTGCATTGTTGCAAAGGTGTTGTCAGAACTTCCTTGTTTAGTTTATGTTATCATTCCTATCAAGTACCTGGCAACACAATTGAAGTACTAGAGTCCCACTAAGAAATTATTCTAAGGAGTTACACTAACAAAATCTGACAATGTTCTGCATTAGGGACACAGTGATGAAGAAAAGACCATAGCTTACCTGTTGTCACTTTTAATAGGTGTTGGGCTAAAGTCAATTAATAGAAATGGATTTGTCACACTGAACTACTTCAACACATATTTGTTCAAGAAAATGTGTTGAACCCCAAGGCTCTTTGTCATCATGAACATTCAACGTTAGGACCAGTGGAGTCACACTGATCAGGACAGGGGTGAAAAAGAGACCACACCCACCATGCACTCTGATTTGCCTTCCTAACCCATCAAGGAGAGTTGCTGAAGAGTCCAGAGCAAAACTTAATGCAGCCTAAGGTGCAGAGGACCTGTCCTTTTCAAAAGCCGTGGATTGTAGAAATGAGTAAGCGAGGTTGCCTGGCTTTATGTCCTACACTCCACCGTAGCCAGCACAATTTGTTTTGTCTTACAGTATTTATTTGCCAGTCAACAAGCAGTTGGCTAAGGACAAACAGTTAAAAGCTAGGCTAAGAGGTGATCCATTTGCCATTTCAGTTTAGGCTGCACGCACAGCGACTTTGGCCCAAAAGCAGTGTGACTCAGAGGTTAGTGTCGTATAATGCCCTAAGCTTTCTAGTATCAGCCAGGATTGTTGTCATCTTTTGGTGAGTATGTCTGTAATTTAAATGATGTGATACACAGGACAACGTTTTGGACAATGTAGCGCTCATGGACAACAAAAAATTTCCCAGTGTCTAATGAGTTTCAGATAGATACACTCCTGGTAATGTTGACTCACCAACATTTTTGTCATTAAAGTAGTGAACATTTGAAAAAGCAAAAATGCAGGCTCCCGCCAAGGTACAAACCATACTATTTATCACAGATAATGGGATGAGAGTTCCATGGTACACCCTCTTAGTAACTTATACTCTGTATCTGACATGAAAAACACTTGAGAGCAATTCACGTCTACTTTTACACACCCGAACAATTACTTGTGCACATACAACACACAAGCTATATGTTTACATATAGTAATCATGTACCTCAAGGACTGTGGCTGACCCAGATTCAATATTGACAGGCTGAAGTGAAACTAATTGGTAAAGCTGCCATGAGGGAAAGAAGCTGATGAACATGTGTTCAGTTCATTTGCCTTTATGTTGAGGGGCTAAACAAGTTGAATTAAACACTTATACATTCATTGAAATACTTGAATGCTATTCTAAAAAAATATTCATTAGGCCCTTGCTGGGCTGTGTAGTCCGATGACTATTGATCAAAGTATTTTATGACCTCATTAGACACCCCATTGAGAAAAGCCATTTACTTTCCACTTAAAGTCTTAACAAACTGTTTCATGGTTGCTCTTAAACTGTTCAGGACAAATTATACTATGATGCATTGCAATTAGGGTTTATTCTTTCCAAATCGGGTCACACTGAATTTACAACCTCTTCTGAAGGTTTCACTCAGTAAATCTACAGTTGATAACTTAAACTTCTAGAAATGCCCCAGTGCCAAATCCTAGGGAGAGCCACAGCATTCTTCTGAAACAGCAAAACATCAGCATGTGTCATCAAAAGCCAAGATCCATTTTCTACCAGCTGACTGGAGACAGACAAGACATGAGATACATTTTTGATGCTCGGGGTGGGGTCGAGGGATTCATCTGTCATGGCATTCATGGCAGCTTCACAAGGCTCATCTCTGCCCCACCTTTTCTTCCTGCCTTTTTTCTGTTTCTTTTCTTCTATCTACCACCTCAATTTAGTGCACCATGCAGGAGTTGGACGCATTTTGGTGCAGTGTAACAGAGAAAATCAATGACAGGCCAACTGATAGAATCCTTTGCCTGACTGAAAGAAAATGTAATATTGAATGAATGAGTAGAAAGATGAGATGAGGATGTATGGCATGAAAAGAGACAGATGGGAATGGAAGCATAGAAAGATGGATGAATGTAAGAGAAAATGTAAATAGGGTGTCTGTTTAAGCGATAGGTCCACAAAATGGTTTTAGGTTGCGTTCACTCTTCAGTCAGCCTTGCGTTGTGTTCCCATTTACTTTTGTCACATCCCATCTTCTTCGGAAATTGGAGGTCTATGTCTGTATATATATATGTGCTCAAAGGTCCTATCTGTGTCTTTGGTATTTCTGTGTCCGTCTGTGTGAAAGTTTATAGTCTGTGTGTCAGTCTGGGCTCACAGACCTGTGTTCTGTGTTGCTGCTCTTCTCCTGCTGTCATAGAAACACTAGTAGCTAAACTGCTACTGCTTCCCCGTTACCTCATTTCCTGCTCTCTATTTCCTCAGTACCTCAGAATTAAGCCCTGTCCTTCTTCACATAACATTTCTGCCCCCTACAGGCTGTTGGTAGTATATCAGCAAGCTAGTTTAGAAGAATATTTATCCTGGTAGAAAGAAACCTTGACAGGAAAATCCTTCATTGTGCTTCTTGGCTGAATGTAGTGGGAATCTGTCACAAAGATACTCTGGCTTTAGAGAGATAATAATACCTGAACAGTTTAATGTATGGCTAATGCAAACAACCAGGCTCTGGTTTCCCAAAAGCATCTTAGCATGAAGAATTGTGTTAGTATCATTTGTCTCAGTGGTATACTATGAAACAGATAAGAATTGATGCTTTAAGGAATCCAGCCCAGTGTCAACGAGGACATTTTTTGCCCTTCAGTTGGATGTACAGATCCTCCAAATGCACTAAAACCTGTCTTCTGCCACAATAATGCTTAGTGCCCCGTGTTTCATGCTGAGCTAAAAGGCGAATACTTACCATTGTAAACAACATAGAAAAGATGGGAACTTGAAAAAGATGCATCAGGTGGATCTGTACCCTAATGTGTGCATGCAGCATGGATTCCATAATCAGATCTTTTTAGCTTAAAAGAGGTCCGCCTTGGTTTGGACAGTCTACCTGTACTTTGTTAGCCTACTCCTTGTACTAATACTGTATGTGGTATTTGGTTGAAGCAGAGACAGGTGTGTCTAACAAACCACAGGTTTAAAGCCTTGTTTATGTCCTGTGGGGTGTTTCAACATGCAGGATTACCTGGTCAGCCTTCTTGGATGTTGTGGATAATTTGTAAGATTGGAATCTGACTAATTTACTGTCATCATGCATTTTGAAATACCCCTTCTTAGTGGCTGAAGAAGACATCCATATGCTATCTACTAGTCCTGGGCAATATAGTAAAGCTATTTTTTAAATGATATTATACATATGTTTTAAGTAAAAAAGCAGGAAGGGCACTGATGCTGGTAATGTTTGGTAACTCTTCCTTTGTTACCACCACCACTGTCCCTATATCTCAAATACTTGAATTATATTTTTGGAGGGTTCAAACTAGACAAAGCAATGCTTTCACATCTATTGATTTATATGATACATTTGGATGATTTGATATTGATGGATATTTTTCATTTCCTAAAAGTGAAATGGATGAAATTTGATAGAAGCACAAGAATTCTGTCACATATGAAGAATTACATCTTTGCCCAGGTCTGCTGCTTACCAAGCCACTGGTGTAAACAGTCCAGTCTTCTGCTTTTGACTTATATTGTTGTTTATCTGGTCACTACTCACCACTACTAATGGGCAGGCCAAGGAGTTGCCCACCTACAAGGACAATGACTTCATCAATGACGGACAGAAGATCTACATCGATGAGGAGAACAAGAAGATGTTCCTGGAGAAACTTAGGAAAGATGTGGAGGTATGTATTAAGAATGTCATAGGGGTAAAAAGATGTAGAGCATCTGTTCGCTCAATGGGGAGAGTATGCCACCAACAGTGCCAAGATTAGAGGTTTGGCTCCAAATTAAAAATGTATGCACTCATGGTACTGCCAGTAGCTTTTTATCCATCAAATTCAGCAAACATGGGAAATGCTTCTTCTCAAGAATCTGACGAAAAGAGTGGTGGGCTCTGACTGAAGGTGGAGAGTGGGTTTGAGATGTATGCAAGTGCAGAGGTGGGGTAGTTCATGTAATATAGTAGTGTTAAGCTATAGATGTGTTATATGTTAGCTCATCTTTCCTTCCTCTTCCTTTGGTCCCACCCATTCAACTTCTCCCTCCTGTCTTTCTCCTCTTACCTCTCTTCCCACTTCTCTCCAATACATCCTTGTCCCTTGATCCCCATGCTTCCTCTCCTCCCCTCATACTCAGTTCCTGGCCCAGCTGAAGCTGATGGACTACAGCCTGCTGGTGGGGATCCACGATGTGGAGCGAGCTGAGCAGGAGGAGGTAGAGAGCGAAGACAACGAGGGCGAGGAGGAGGGCGAGAGCGACGGGGGGGGCATCGGGACGCCCCCTGACAGTCCCAGCAACACCTTAGACAGCACCAAGCCTCTGTCACCAGGAGAGTTTGATCCCACCATTGACGTCTATGCTATCAAAAGCAATGATAGTGAGTGGCAAACAGCACGTCTTTTTCAGCCTCTGTATAAGATAGTGTTGCATGAATAGTAGGTATAGCGCACACGCAATCAGTAAGACTGAATTGTTTCAATTATTGTACGTTAAGTTTAAGGCAAATGGTATATGTGAGGCAGGCTTGCCCTTTGCAAAAAATGTATTATTTGTGCAAACATTTCAGCTTGCATTATGAAAAGTTAAAAAGATAACGAGAGCTCACCTTAGTGGGGGTATTATGCAGGTAGATTTTCATCCAGTGGACATTGGTTTTATCTTCCAGGCGCTCCTCGGAAGGAGGTGTACTTCATGGCTGTCATAGATATCCTGCAGCATTATGATGCCAAGAAAAAGGCTGCCCACGCTGCCAAGACTGTCAAACATGGGGTATGGCTCTATGTGCATGAGTTCTGAAAATGTTCTTAGATAGTTCTGTGATCGTTTTTCTCACAAAAATTATAATTAGTAAAGTATAGAGCAATATGAAATTCCTTGTATTGCATAATGGGCTAGATTCATTAAAATCAGTGGTAATAGAATTGCGGCATGCAATATCTGCGGCGTGGTAAATTAAGCTCATTCATAAAGTCACCGTGGCGGTGATTAGCACACCGGAATCCCATTACCGTTGCGTTATTCTCAGGTGAAAGCCATGTACAGTGACATGTTATTGAGGTGTTACATACTGATGGGCTCGTTTTGACATGGCAGCTGTAAATGTGGACACATATGGAGAGACAGAGGACTGAGTACTCGGACCAGTGGTACGTTGCAAGCTGCCAGTTGCATAGAAATGTAATAAACTATTAACTTTCACCAAGACGGGAACCACGTGGTTGCGCATAGTTGATGGTTTCAGTGCTTCCTCTAGTTCATGGCAGAGATGTTAGATTGTATTAGTCTAAATCTAACCCTAGTCTCATCCTCTATAACACCTGAAGTTGCATTTCTCATGGCAAAATTTCATGGCAGTCAACAGTTTTCCTCAAGCAAGTCACTGCCAATATTTTACTAAATGTGTGTGGATTGTGTGTGTGCTCGCACAAGCAACATGTCTGCAATACCGTGAGTAATTTGACTCCCTGTATATACAGCACACAACATATGGTATTGAAAATCCATATGGTGAACAACATTCGCCTCTGTGTGTCTCTCTACAGGCTGGAGCTGAGATCTCCACCGTGAACCCAGAGCAGTACTCCAAGAGGTTCTACGATTTCATCACCACTATCCTGTCATAGCCTCCAGGAGTGACAGGGGGCACAGGGGCACATAGGGAAGGGAGGGCAAGTGGGGAGTAGGGCGGAGAAGAGAAGTGACTGGGAGAAAACCATGGAGAAGCTGAGACCATAAGGTGCTGTGATGGCTTTGTATCACTCTCTCCCTCACCCGTTCTCCTCATCTCTCTCTTTCCTTTCAATGGGGTGCCGCGCTCTGCAGCTAAAAACCATTATTCGTTTACATTTAACCTCTCCTCTGTTGAGTTTTGTTTGTTTGTTACTTTGGAGGGTGTGGAAAACAGGTGTCCAAGTCAATGTTTTTTTAATCTAATTTGTTTATTTTTGTCTATATGGTTGTTCACTCGGGAATATGGCTTTTTTTTATTGCGTCTAACACAACATCCCGCACCCCGCATGTGTTGATTTCTTTTGTTGTTTGTTTGTCATCTTTCCCTTCTGATATGAGGGGGAAGGTGGGGGAGGGTGCGTCTTGTGGTATAGTGTGAGGTCAAGGGAAGGTTAGATTACGGCACAATGTGAGGTCACTCTCGCGGTAGGTAGAAGAAGGGTTGAGCTTGATGTAAAAAGGAAGTTCATGTTGAGCCTCGTCTAATGCAGTCGCTTCGTTTCAGGAAGTAGGAAGCAGTCTTCCAATAGGCCAACAGCCAGAACCCACCCAATTGCCATACATGTCCTCAGCCAAACTAACCTTCCCATTTGGGTTCCTCAGTCACCACTCACCCATTAGACCCTCCTCCCAAACCAACGTCTGTTCCCCTTCCCCAATCATCCTGCCCCATTCACAATTAATGGATCAGACTTCTGGGTTATCTTCTTGCCACACACACACACACACAAACACACACCTCTCCTCTTATAAGATAAGGTCAGTTATATCCACTAAATAATGATGCTTTTCTATAGCACTAGTTGTCTCTAGGTGTTTGTGAGTGTGCAGCTTTGTCCCTATTGGTTTATACAGCGCTTGTTTGATATATAGTGGTTAAGAATGATTGAGGGAAAGACAAGTAAATTAGAATTGGAGAAAGAGGGATTTGTGCACACAATTGCAACTGTTCTAATAGTTTCTGAATGAGAATGAAATAAATCGTTGGGTAGTCCTTGTTTCTGTTCCTTCGGCAGGGAACAACCCAGAAGTCTTGATACGTTGTGGTGGTTGATGATAGTAACTCCTTGTTATCTTCTTATAGGGTGTCCGTTTGAAACATCAATAGCCCTTAACTTTTGTTGCCATCAGCACCTTATATCTAAAATAAAAAAATGTTGCACTTTTTATTTGCTGTTAGAGGATTGGAGCTCTTGTTCTGTTACATGTGCTGCAACAAAAGAACTGTTTTAGAACACAGCTCTCTTAGGATTGAATCTTGGAGGCCCAATCCCAAATCCCCCTCCAACACCATCCTTTACCTATGGGTACTTCTTACAGACCTGAAGGGTTTGGATTGGAAGAGTTTAGTGCAATATTTGACAGGGCAAGTGAAAGAGGGCTAGTTCCACTATAGGGCTTACAAGCCAACCTTTCCAGTCCTTTCAGAAGTGCACCCTTGTGGTGGGTTTTGGGATCAGGCCTGAGTGTTATGTTAGCAATAGTGTGACTGTGCTAGAGCGTCCAGGGCAGACAGACGACGGTTTACCTCCAGCATCGTACCAGCACACACCCAACGACGGTGTGTGTCAGTGTTCCTGCAGAAAAGTCAGAAAGGGAGAGAGGAAACGGGTGGAAGGAGGTAGGGAAGTATAGCCGGACATGTAAAGATACTTTAGTTGTTCTAAGTCATTAAGTCACACAAACAGCATTGGTCTCTTCGCTAACCTTGGCAGTGAGTCTGTTATTCATTGTTGTTTGTGTTGTTGTTGTTGTTGTTGATGACATTGTTGAAAGGTGGTTTATCTGTGTTCAAAATTGGTGGATTTATGCATTGACGTGGTAATCATTTTTTTTGTTTCTGTTTTTTTGTATATTTTGCACAAGAGGAAAGGAACCAAATGTTACATATATGATCCCAATTAGTTGATGTGGTCTTAATAAGGGAAATGCAATATACCTGTATGTAAGTGAGAAGAGTTTGTGCGTGTGATGTTGTGTATTAGTTCTGGATAACCAACTAAAACAAGTAACGTCGTCCTCCTTGACTATTCTAACCCATGCAAAAAGCTTCCATCACCGTTTGTTTTGATATCATAGATTATATTCACATTTATATTTTTACATTACATTTTAGTCATGAAATACAGAAAAAAAATTACAATTTAAAATAAAAAAAATGCGCCACCCTTGGGAGTGAATGATGGTGCTGTGGTAAATGAAGAATGATACTGCTTGAATTTGTACAATGCTTACTATAGATGTACTGTAAAAAAAAAAAAAAAAAAAGTTAGAAAAAAAACAAATGCATGTCGCAGGACTAAGTTTCTTTTTCCCTCTCTAGTCTGTGTTGTTGGCTGTTCAGGTCCCCTCTACCTGTATCCTTACACTTTAACCAGATTTGTGTGCTCTCAGTGTAATAGTCAGTCCCTAACATGCTTTAAATAACTGTTTCCATTGTATACACTGTGCAAGAGGTGTGCCTTTATACTCTGAAATTATTTAATTTTGTATTTTGTAATCTTTTTTTTAAAACAAAGGTAAAAGGTTATTTTAATAATAGGGTGTTTACTTTGACATGTATTATTCCCGACTTTATTTTCAACCTTCCGCACCTTCCTCCGCACCAAAATGTGTTTAGATTTGTTAATGTTGTTCAATCAAATTGATAAGACCATTGTGATGATTGCGTTTTAAACAACAAAAATGTAAATGGCTGTCTCTAATTTGAAAGTTTGAAAGTTTCTGTCCCTAGGCACAGATCACTTTGGTTTCGGCTGTGTAAATTCATAAATCTGATCGTTCTGTGTCTACAGGCATCTCTTACCTCCCTCTGAGTTGAGACTGCCTCTGTGCTGATGTCAAACCCCTTGTTCATTTCCCACGCTAGTCCTGCCTTGGTAGAGAATTTGTGTGTGTGGATGTGCATCGTGGAGTGTGTGTGTACACATCTGTGTGACTGTCATGTTTTGTCGTGCTTGTCCTCACTGACTGACAGCTTCCTCCATCTCAGGAGTCTGTCCATGTTGTTTTTATCACATACCAGCTAACTACAGATGTAGTATCAGATTTCAGGGATGTGATTTGTCTGTTTGTCCCACTCATTTCTAACAGATTCCTGTTCCCTTCCTTGCACTATTACTTCCACCTTTTTTGTATCACCCTGATCACATCTCTGAGATTTACCTATCAGCCTGCCTCTTTGTTATCAGGGAGGTTACAAACTGATAGCTCACCATATCTGTGTGCTTTCACTAAATGGATTATTAGTTTGTATTGTCATGTAACTCATACTGTACATAGGATGTCTCGGGGAATGGGGATGAGGGAACACAATCAACTTCTAGTCTGCTTTGCTCTGTTTGGCCCTGGAGGCCTACTTGTAGTCAGAAATGAGCAAGCTCACGTAGAACACAGCAATGCATGCTGGGAGAGTGAGTCTTTTCTTTGTTTTGGGAATATTAACTCTGGATCCAGTGTAAAGAAGGCAATGACTATGCCATTTCAAGGACTTTTAATAGATTAAAGACAATAACAACACACGCCTTGCCGCTGTACTCTGAAATGATTTGTCACTGCTGCTGTAACTTCACCTATGAATGAGGTCCCCCACCCATAACCTCCCAAAGCTTTTCTACCCCTCCAGCCATTGAGCCACCACCATTATTTTGCCAAAAGCATTGTTCCAATCTGTGCATCCCATCGGCAGTCAAAACTACCCCACGCTCTTGAAGAATATTGTACGGTGTATAATGTATCTGTGTTTGTTCGTTTGAATTGAATGTTTATTTTTTTAACATGTATTCTGGGAGATGGTGGGAGGTGTGCGTCGCTCATATGTGAACATGTCGAACGTTCAGAGCTATGCAAAACAGCTTTGTGTACATGTGGTTTATCAAGTGTTTAGGAAATATGAGATTATATACAAATGACCGGAGGCCAGGCAAGATCTGCAGGGCTGGGATCATTTCCATTGGCCATATATTTAAAAAATAAAATTATTTTTGAGGACAAAACAAAATTATTTTGAAAACTGTTAGAAGATAAGTGAATTTTCATGCAAAACCTAACGCATACCAGGCAAAGGAAGTCCCCTTGCAGGTTGTGCTTTGGTCTCGTCATGGCCCCGAGTAATTTTAAGCATTGCTAAAAGCATTAATGTGAGTGTGTGTGTGGGTGTGTGTGTGTGTGTGTGTGGGTGTGTGTGTGTTTATTGCTGTCTGATGATGGTGGGAGTCCCCTCTCTGTGGCAGAGAGGCCAAAATGATGTTTTATGATGTTTATTGATCCACACATATAATGATAATACACTCCATTCCATAAGCATTCACTCCAACCAAACCAATTAAAGCACTTGGTCTGCTTAACTCAAAGTCTACCTTGGATGTTTTCTTCTTTGTTTATCATTCCATGTAAAATGTCCTTTATCATTTTTGTTTTATACGTTGTTGGAAATGGCATATGCATAGGCAGAAGTTGCTCAGGCTCAGAATCACAAAAAAGGATTGACATAAAACCACACTCTCCCTTTTCCTCTGTACTGAATTAAAACCACATTATCTCTACACGGGATGAAAGAAAAGCAACATTTTTTTTTTCATGACCTACCCCCACAGAGTCTTACTGGGTTTCATTATTGCATTTTGTTTCCCATTCACTTTTCATTTTTCTAGGTAAAAATACAGCCATTGTGTTGTTGCTGTCATACTTTTCATTCTTATGTTATCTTTTATATTTGTAGTTGAACCTCATATATCTGCCTCATGTCTAGTTAAATTGTTGTTGCATCTGGTATCATCAGCCTTTTCAACAAATATCAGAGAAAAAAGGAAAATCAGTTTAACTTATATTTTGGATTTTAAAAATGTGGGGGGAGGGAGATGGATACCTTAGTGCCTATACCTGAAATGATAAGGATATACATTTACCCAAGGGTGGGCTATGGTTTAAAAAACATTTCCTATGAATCAAATGTAAAATAGGAAGATAAAAGCTGTGGAAGAAGTGCTTGTGAAGGGTTTTGGGTGGTGTTGTCTTTTCTTTTGCTTTGGATACAACATATTTGGATCAGATAAATTCGCATCTAATCTTGATATAGACATATGGAGATCAAAAATAAAAATATTAGTTCAGTTTAATTCAGGTTGTTTTTTCAGGGGGCACCGGGTTGAGGCCTCTCTGAACAGACGAGTGATTGAGATTAATCATGATGAATAGACAAACAAAATTCAGCGCGAATAATCACAGTTTCTGTTTCAAACTTAAGCAGCTGTCAACAGATTGTATGGAAATGCGTGTAGGCCAAAAAGGGGTGAAACGTGGTTGCAATATAACTGATTTCTAGTAAGCGATCAAATTGCAGACTGAGTAAACTCAATTTAATTATAATAGTCCATTATGATGTTTGGGTCAAACTGTTTGTCCATTAAATCAAAGAGCCTAAATATCAAAATATCGAATATGTTCCTGGACAAGCAAGACGTCACCTAATACCGCTTTGACGAAAAGATTATAATGCTATGTTGAATTTTGGAAGCATACTATGTAATATCCTGTAAGGATATTTCAGTGATGCTATAGGAGATTTAAAAAAAAAAATAACAGTAAGCACAATAACACATTGTGAGTATAGGAATATTATAAGAATATTCTGGTGATTATTCGTTTGGCATTTTTCTGTTGGTGTAAGGAGACGGGCATCAGATTCAGAGCCATGATTTTGTTTTTCCCAAGAATTTGTTCATCCGATACTGCTCACTGTGCTTCTGGTGCTTTCATCAGCTTATATAATTACTCACTTTGAGTGGAAAATAAAATGGTGGGAGAACTATGACCTCCACTCGGTGATTGTCAGAAGGCAAAAAACAATATATCCATTTTTTTCTCAGAATCATTGCCAAATCTGTTTTGTTTTCTTATGGTGCCCTATCCTTCCATAACTCATCACTTTGATACTCCTTTACAGTAGATATATACAGATAGATTTGAATTTGCGTCAAACGTTTCCACTCACTCAAATACACAGTGATCCAGAAAAGATATAAAGCGTCATCTCATGGAGCGTTGAGAAGAATCACCGTTAGAGATGTGTGTGTTGATGGTGATATGAATGTTACTGGGTCTCATTAAGATCCAACTCAAGGTGTCAAATTTCCAGATGGGACAAACTCGCTGTTTATCGCCTCTAATTCGGTGAAGTAATTGGTTAATGTCATAATCCGCTGCTTATTGCCTTTAAAACGACAGGACGTCGCGTCTACCACGAGCAATACGTGAGTCGACACGTGGGGTCGTAAGAATAGGGCTGATATTATTTATTAATATTGTTTTTTTTACGTTTTTTTACATAGTATTTTAAATGTTCACAACTTATAGGTGGTCGCACAGCATCAGCACGTCGGATGGAAGTTACAGACCAGACAATACCGTGTGAACAGTAAGTATAGTAACCATAATAGACAACTGATTCAACACACTAATTCTGGATTATGGAACATTTGCAGATGTTATGCTTTGGATTCCCTTTTGCATGTTTTGTAATTTGTACATTAAATGAAAGTCTCTAAATATCAGTATTTTCATATCCGCCCACAATGAAAAGTCGCAATATTGTTTTTTGGCAGAGACTGAAAATAATATATATAGGCTACTATACATGTATGTGTATACATATATATTAATATTAGCTGCTGTGAAAATAGAATGCTAAACGTCTGTTAAACCTAAAAACACAGCAAGATATTAACGAGTCATTTAGTCTCTTATTAATAATAAGACAATTCTTACAAAAAGTGAAAAATCCTTCCAGTGTAGGGGAGTTAATCCCACTTGTTTCCAGTGCAGTTTCACTTGTTTATATTTTCTAGAAATAAGTGTCAATATCTTGAAATAAGGTACAATGATGCAGATCGCTGCAACAGTGCCAAGAAAAGAAACTTCTTCAGTTGATCTGCATTGGAAACAAGCACAATGATCTCATTGGACTGGCAAATTTTTGTTTACCTGTGCGAAGAACAATACCATTTTCAGACTCGATACCAGACTAAATGTAAAGATGTATATTTTTGCAATGCAGAGACATGTAGCTCGACTTGACCAGAGCTGTTTCAGATGTGAGCGAGTTTCAAATCTGATCCCGAAAATATCCCACTCGACTGTGTAGACAGTAAGGGGGAAATCAGATGGTCCACATCTGGTCAGAAGATCAGTTTTTTGGGGGGAGGGTGTATATCCAGCCAAAACACCGTCTGATCTTTACTGCGGTGTGAGGGAGACCCATATTTTCACCGTCAGTACAATGTGGAGAACAAGCAGAGACAACCCTGCAGACAATAAACAAAGACCGGGTCGCCATGTGCACCACAGCTGCTGCTCAACAGGAAGCTGGTGGGGGGAACGGCCGCCAGGGGGCAGTCTAACACCTGAAACCACAGCACAGACACACAGACTCAATACTACAGCTGTTGGTTGCGTAGTTCTGTCCTAATGAGGACAGGTTGTTGTTTTTATGGCGTTTATGTGCTGTTGATATCAGACTAATCACCATAGAAACCCAGTGATGGGCAAATACAAGGATAAGATGAATTTGCCTCTATGCAATAGTCCAAAACCATTAGTTGGTCTGTAGTGGAGGATGGGAGATGTTTGCTATATACAAAAGCTAAATATTGTTGGGTTCAAGCCCCCATGTCCACCCCTGCTGAAGTTTCTTTGAGCAAGGCACTGAATCCCTACCAGCTGCTGGATTGCTGTTCAGTGGCTGACCCTGACCTCTGACCTCCCTGCTGGAGGGGCGAGTGTGAAGAGAATTTCCCTACAGGAATTTGTTACATATCATATTTTCATTACTTGCAAAAGATGTGTACGCGAATGATGCAGAAGTTGTCGTATTGGCATTATAAGTAGTTCTTCCTCTCACAAAATATTGTCTATCCAATATGGAACATTATTTTAAGGTTTCTTAAGATAATGTCCTTTATTTCAACTTCAGGGTAATCTGATAGAATTGTGTATTTGCACAATTTTATTTTGTTTCAAATCCCCCCACAAATTTATGTAAAGTGCTTAAAATATATTAAAAGTCGTAACTCAAAATAAGATAAAGCATTTAGTAAAAAATAAGACTTGGTGATCAATTTCAAATAGTTTCAGATAGTCTCTCACACAGGGCATATAGTTATGATACTGGCATATATCCTACCCACTCATAATCCATACGAGCTGTATGCAATTCCTTGCAACATGCATCTGCTGACAGCAAAACAAAAGACAGGCAATACAAATGCATTACAAAAAGATGCACAAAACAGCTCTGTGATAAAATTGTTTAAATTTACTGTCAAGACATACTTTAATCTCCATAGTAACGTGGTGATGAGATGCAGACTGATCTGAGCTGATGTCAGGCTGGCTGGTAGTTCTCCACCCGCTGCAGTAAGGCCTCGGAGTAGCCAGGGGAGTAATACCTGGAACAAGACGAGACACACTGGCTACATATCACACTCTGTTAGCATCTACTTTTTAATACTGAAAGTATTCATTAATTGCTTAAGCTTTCTCTCTTTTTTAAATGCTTGGCTTGTGAGTGAGTGCAGATTTGCAAGCCAACCTGACTATCTCCTCAGGGTAGCAGTTGTTGATGGCATTGATGTGCTCCTGCAGGGCAGAGCCTGTGTCAGCCTTGATTTCCTGCACCTTCTTGAGCCCCCCACTGGTCACAAATAGACGCCGCGCCTTGCTGTCATGAGGCAGTATCTAGAGGAGGGAACACAAAATGTCACCGTTCCACGATCCTTGAATCATGTGGTGAATTAAACGAATGGAAAAATAATTCAAACTAATAATTAAGAGAATACATTTTTATTTCCCTGTAATGTACATTTCAGTGCCTAGAGTGGCAGACTATAGACAAGACCATTTGAAATGAATTAATTCTGATGTACATATCCATTTTGCCATAGCCAAGTTATCTGCTATGCCATAGTTTTTCCCATTGTTGGGCAGACAACATCAGTTGGCTGTACACTGAAAGTTTGAGAGTTAAACTGTTTGTACCATAATGCAAGATTGTTGCTCATGTTAAATACCCAGTTATTCTTCTATTCCAGATAAACCAGAACCTAAGATGCAATCTTTTTCGCGCAGCAGAGGATGTTTCCCTGGAAAGGTGTTTAGAACAGCAAATGTAAAAGCATGAGCTGGCTAGAGGTTGAATCAATATTGTGTTATATCAATCGAGGACACAGAACAGCAAAACAGTCCCAAATTATTAAGTTGCATTGCTGGCACACCTTGCTGAACTGGCAGACCACATGTTTGAGGATGTTGCTCGGGGCGTCATACAGGAGGGGCTCCAGGGCTGGGAGGTAGGTGCACTTCTGCAGGATGCTCTTCAGAGCCTTCTTACACTGGGTAGAGCAGGACACAAGAGAAGGGGTTTCCCTACCTGTTAAACTTGTTTTCTAACTACATGAAGTATATGCATTACTATATTATATAGTATATATATTATATATTATATACTATATAATACATACTGTACCGTTCAGCCTCCACAACTATACAGTTTCACATTCTCCCTTCCTCTGTGCCACACATTTCCAACCTTTCACCATATGACCTTTACCTTGACCTTTGATCCCAGGTGACTTGTGACTCAAGACTCATAGATTATTTATTGGGGTCAATAGACAAAAGTGAATCTAACTAGAAATCTAACATCCTTCTGAAAATGGAAAAAGGAAACATGCACAAACTCAAGTCTTTTGCTTTGATAGCTGATGTGTCACACGTGGATTTTGTCATCGATTTCAACATTGAATCCTCTGATACTGGTTTCCTAGCCTAATACCCGACGCTGCGTATGTACTGCGTCCTTACTTTGACCTGCAGGTCCTCTGAGCTGTTGGCGTCCATGTAGAGCTCCAGCAGCTTGGGCAGCAGGTTAGCTGTGGCCACGGCCCTGGCATGCTCTGGGGTGTGGCACCCTATCTGGCCGATAGACCAGGCTGTGGCTGACTTGACGTGATCCTCAGGCTCCTCGGACAGACACAGGGCCAGCTGGGGCACCCCCTGTAGGATGGGAGGGCACACAGTAGAATGGGATTAGTTTAGTTGATCTGACAGCTGTTAAAGGGGCATTAAGTCATTTATGACCTTTATTGACCTCTATAGGCAACCAGTAGGAATTGCAACAACATCTTATCCTTACCTCCTCCTATACAAGTGTCTAAATAGACATGCTGGGACACCCTACATACAGAATAATCGTCACATGGTCAGATGGGGGAATGAGAAGAAGAGAGGAAGAAAAATAATAAGAAGAAACACACCCACACCCACACACACACATACCTTGGAGACAATGACAGCCATGGCGAGGTTCTCAGTGTGAGCTGCCACGTATCCTAGCATCATGATCCCCGGCAACCGCAGGTTTCCACTGCAGTCGCCCAGGTAGTCGACCACTGCTGCCACGCCACCAGAATTCACAATCAACTGGGACAGCTGGACACACACACACAGACTGCTTACTGCCTCTGTGTATGCATGTGGACGTGTGTGTGTGTGTGAGGGTGTGTGTGCGCATGTGTGAGGGTGTACAGTACCTCAGGTGTGTGTTTGACCACCTCTCTCATCAGTGTGGTGACATTCTTCCTGACGTACTCGTCGGGGTCTCGGAGGCAGGCCAGCGCAGCGGGGAAGATCTCGGCCTCGACCACCATCTCTGCCAGGCTGACTGAGTGCTTACTGATCTGACTGAGGGCTGACAGGACCTGCCTCTGGACAGCAGGGAACAACGGGTAGAAGGAAGAAATGGAGAGAAAAAGATGCCACGTCTCAATTCTGCTCACAGTTCTCCTACTCTAATTTGCTGATAAAATTCCATGACTACTCCACGGCCTATATTTCTAAGGCCAATATTTATCAGCATCTATGTTCAAATGTAACTATTTTTCATTGAGCAGTTTGGCTAGCTACAACTATCACTTAGAACATATGTAATTGGGAAATGTGTTATTTTGGTTATACCTTCAAAGCTAACAAGTTCTGCCAGCTGCCAATGTGGATATTAAACACTTAAACTGGTTGACAGAAAGGTATTGAACTCATTTCCTTGATATTTCAAAGACTTTCTGAAAGATAGGTGTCATTTTACATATTCCTTCCAGGCCTAGAAAAGACTGTTTTAAAATTTTATGACTTTTCCAGGTTTTCCAAGACAAAGAAGTTGGAAACCTGTGTTCAGTGCATAATGTTCAAAACATAATCCTATTATTATACTGGCCACACTGTGCACACTGTCACAAACATGTACAAAATGTCACCATAATAGCATCACTTTCTTGTTGTTTTCTTTGATTGGTTAATTTACCACCATCATCATACGTCTCACAACAATGGGTCGTTTTTTTGCACTAAAATATTGAGTTACTATTTTGCTAATTTTTACTCAATCTAACCAGAAATACAAAAGGATATCCTTGGATTTTCAATAACCTGGTATTGGAAAAAATTACCTTCTAAGCTTTTTTAAATTATTTTGTTCAAATAACCTACTGATCAGTAGGCACAGGGCAAGAGTTTTGTTAAGAACAAGGATGGAGGGAGAGCAATGCAATGTTATAGAAACCAAAAAAGGCTTTCTATTTAGTCAATATCTCTTTTGTGTAATGTTGTGTAAAATAGCAACAGCTCAATCTATATCAGTATGTCCTGTTGAAATCATTTGTGAAAAATATATGAAAATGTAACTGGTGACCAAATGTAATCGGAAATCCAAATTACTAAATAACAAATAAATTCAATGTTTGAAAAACATCTCTATTGTTGTCAAGAATAGTCTGGAGGCTCAATAATCAAACAATAATTACACATGTGTAGGTGGCACTGAGTACACAAATATTTAGCACCCATGGTTCAATTATCTGTTTTTTGGCGAGCTTGTGTCAATAATCTGATACGGTTTTTGGCAAACAAGATTTTAACAGTTCACAAGGAAATGAGAATTCAAATTCATTCTCATGTATTACTGAAATGCTGTTAAATGAGCCCATACAGTATGGGGTTATGTGAAAACAATGGGTTCCTTTCATTCATGCTACTATGCCTGCCTAATTGAGTTCAACTGAAAGCCGGTTTGGGGAGACAGAAAATGATGATGCAAGCTGCCACTCAAAGCAGAGGGCTGTCCAAATCAACGCCAGGCCAGCCTTTGAGCTGGCCTTACCTTGAGCTTGGCATCCGGATTGAGGATCATCTGCGCCAGGTGGGCGATGGCACCAGTATCCACCACAGTCTGTGCCAGCTCTGGTGTATGTTTGGAAATGTCGCTGAGGGCCGAGGCAGCGATGCGTTTGAGGGCCATCTCAGGCTCCTGGACACACAACACCAGCAGGGGCACAGCACCTGCATCCACAACCGCCTGAGACAGCTCTACACAGTGATGGGAAGGGATGGGGGAAACATGAAAATAGTGGGACACTGAGTGACGCAGTGATGAGTGTGTGTGTATGCTGGTGTGTGAGTGAGAGAGCGAACAGTGTGTCTTCATATAGTGTGCTGTGCCATGTGATGTAACCCAGACAGACAAAAAGAGAGAGAGAAATGTTATGTAATGATGCTAATGTGGGGAAAATCTTACCACGCCAGTTAAACTCTTTGAAGTGAAGAACTGCAGTACAAAGAGAGAGAGGAGTTTAACCCTAAATACGTTAATCTGTCATCCTTACGTGCGTTGTGCCGTGCGATGTAGCCCAGAGCCCAAGCAGCAGCCTCCTTGACCCCGGGGTCAAACTCCTCTAGGGAAAGAACCAGGGCATCCACCCCGCCACAGGCCACCACAGCCTGAGCCAGCTCTGGGGAGTGTTTGGCCACCGCTCGTAACACGAACGCTGCTGCCTTCTTATAGAACCTCTGCACACACACACACACACACACACACATACCAAATGTCAGGGTCCTGCGGAAAACACATCAGGCTTATGCTACGTTTCTTTACTGTCAGTGACCATTGACATTAGGGTTAGACCCAAATATTGGTTTGCCAATATATCGAACCGAGATGATGGAGGTTCCTCCCTGACCATATAAACAGTTTAAAAAAGCTGAAATAAAATGTTATTTTGTTTGTCCACTTTATTTTTTCATTTCATTTTTCAATCATGTTTTTGTAAATTAAAGGCCTATGTTTCCCCTACTATTGAATAGGTGGGGTTGGTCACCCTGCCTTAAAGAATTTCATTAGTCTGGTTTGTTTGGAGAGTTTTTGTAGTGTCGCATGATGGTCTAAATGCTGCTTCAGAGGCTTTTCCACCCTGACAGGAATAAAATTCTAAGGGGAATACTGAAATAAGTAAATTTAAAGATGTTGAATAACGGCATAGAATATAAATTATCAGCAACTTCATTCTAAAAACATCAGTATTGGTAGTGGCCTTCAGTCAAACCTTAATTAGCATTGCTTCCTGTGAATGGAGCATATTTCATGACCCTGGAACCAAGCCATAACACTGAGAATGCATTGTAAAATGTCTTTGGTTCAGATAACCAATCAACACATTCTTTGGAGCTGCAACTTTGGAGAACTTTATTCTTTGAAGCTCCAGGACAACGCTGCAATGGATGTTGAACAACTGTATCTGATGGTGCTATTTTTGTTGCTTTCTTTCTCCTTACCAACAAGTACTAAACCTCGCCTCCAATCCTGACACCTCTAAGTGGGCTGATAACATAGAGAGAGAGAGAGATGGAGAAAGAAAGGCTTGGTTGCTCTCATGGTAAAGGGCTCTTAGGTTTTGAAGTGGCCCCCAGGCAGACTGCCAAGTTAGCCCAACACACACCCTCCCATTCAGGAGCCTGACCCTGGGGCCCCACAGTATGAGACACACACTCACACATACACACACACATAAACACAGAACAAGCAGGCCTCCGCAGAGCAGACAGTAATTACGCTATGAGGCAACTTGCTATCCAAGTCCAATAAAATAACAGCCTGTCTCCAGAAGCTATAGGACACTAACGTTCTGCGAGGCCAGGGAGTAGACCAGCTGGGGCAGGATGTCCCCCTTCACCACAGCCTCAGCCAGGTCGTCACTGTAGTTGGCCAGGCGGCCCAGGGCCAATGCTGCCGTCTGCTGGATGGTAGGAACCACATCCAACAGCAGGGGCCGCAGCAAGGACATCACACCTAGGAGAGAGGGCACAAGGAGAGAGACAAAGGGGTGTGTAGGCAGAAAGGAAGAAAGAAAGAAAGAAAAAAGAAACAAACAAAGCTGAATGCTATAAATAGTCCAGGTAACATACGTTTAAGTTGGTTAGCTTGGGGACAGTCTCGCCTCTTAACCTTACCTGCATTCTGTAGGATTTCTATGTTTTGTGGTCTGGTTGCAAGTTCAGCAACGGTCTGTACAAACTGCATCCTTGATTTCTGATACTGCTCGAAAACTGCAGGACAGATAAGGCAGGTTGAATAACTACGTTAGTTAAATCTCAATAATGTGAATCAAAACAGCTCAGCCGAGAGTTGCCCTCTGAGCAGGGAATATACAGTATTAATCCCTACCTTGTAAAATCTGTCGCTGACTCATTATTACAGACTGATCCAATTTAGCCTCTTAAAAACAAAAAAAGAAAAAATACAGCTGTTGAGTGTGATTAAATTAGCCCAGAAAACGCATTTAGGCTACTCGGGGTTTGGGTCAGTTAGTGTTGTTGTTAAGTGTTGCCCTGGCAACCAACAGGAAGCGGAGTGGGTGTTGCGCCTGCTCTGAGCCAAAGATTGTATACCGACAAGATAGGTTACTCACTAGCCTCCGAGCCGCCGCGTTCAGCTAGGATGTTTCTGGTTCCCGGAACTTGCGGGTTAGTTCGTCTAAGATTGCGCCGTTTATGTTCCCGCTAAACGGCAACAGCAGGCTCTTTGTAGCGAAGTCACACACTTTCAAAATGTCCGTTCATTCAGCACGAGTCAAAGTGTAACGCGCTGGTTAAACCTCATAGACCTATAGTCTCTCTCTTTCGCTCCCTCTCTCTCTCTTTCTCTCGCTCTCTCTCTCTCTCACACACATACTTTCCCGATCAAGCTCAGTCTGTGGTCATTTAGCGTGATACAGGCTAGTAATAGCATTAAACACAACCGACTACGGATTTATTCATATAGCCATAGGCTTTCATCGGGTTAGGAGATTATTAGCCTATATTCTAGATTTTAGTTGTGGTCTGCTAAATTTGTCATCTCTTCCTGCTGTTTAAGCAGGAACCAGCTATTCCGAAGAGCTAAATTTAAAAAAAAAATCTTGTGAAAATGGGTGGTGAATTTTGAAATCTACTGGCCATCGTAATTGGACATAAAATAATTCTGTCCTGTTCTGAGGGGCAAAAATCGTTTTAAGAACTAGCCTAGAATGTATTCTTCATCTTCATTTAGTTCAAACCCAGGCTATTTCCTATTATGTTTTCACACGTCAGATAATTATTACATTGAATTGAAATTGGCCCAATAAATAAAGCCTAAAAACAGACAATTTTGTGCATTGAATAAGCATACATTTTCGTTGGATTTCTGTGTTTCCGTGTTGTAAGGCGGTAGAACTGACCTGTAACACCCTAGTTAAAAAGTCAAATTTAAATAATTACGTAGGCTATTAATATTGTTCCTTTTTGTAAATGACAAACTCATATCCTCCCTACCGTATCAATATTTATAATATTCTGCAGATATATTTTTCCATTTAAATACAGCCTTAACGTGATAATCACTAATCTAGTAGACTATTTAATTATCTTATTCAATATATATAATATATATATATATATAATATATATTATGAGAAAATTACATTTTATCAAGCAAATTATTTTCATAATGAACTCTCCCAGGTGAGTGGTGCAAATCTCAAGATGTTTTTTTTTTTTCAATTCATATCTGTTGATTTGTTTTTTATAAAATACTTCTAATTTACTTGACTTCAGGTTGTCTAAATCTAAATTATATTTAGGCATTCATATTTTCTACCATAGCCTAAATTATATATCTATTTAATTAAATGTATTCCCCCTTCATAGGCCTGAAGAGATTTGACAACCAGTGATTGCCACTGATTAAAACCTTCATGTTAAATAAATACACTTTAAGAAGTTGTACAACTATTTCAGAAAAATCGATGCCATATAGGCCAGCACCTATATCAGACAAATATTATGTAGTTGCATAATAGCGCGGAAAGCTGCATTTTGGAATAAAGAATGCTATAAGCCCATGACTGGAGACTGGAGATTTAATCATTTTTTAAATATAATTTAACCTACTGCAGTTCAATGCAGGGGAAAAAATAAAGCGATACATCTTAAATAAAAAGAAAAAAACATAAGGCTTACATGAGCTGATCATGCTTAGTGTTGTCCCAGGCCATGTTTTGGGAGGCTACCCTCGTTAATGCAGTTAAACTAACCACTGATCCAACAGACATCTGTGCGGTTTTTTTGTCTCTGGTGCGCTGCTTTGTTTGATTTGAATTATTCCTCCATTTGATGGATTCAGTTCATGCAAAACACCGGAGAGTCTTTATCAACAAACACTAAAAAATAAAGCGATTTCTTTAATAAGTGTAAAATGTTTTATTTAGATGTTTTTATACTGTGCAACAGTAACAATACAATAAGTTGTCCATACAATCGAGCGATACAAATACGGAAAACACGGGAGACATTGAAACATCTGTCATTGAGCATGAAATGGAGCTGAATAAGAGTCCATTGTCATTCCCTCGGAATAAAGGGGAAGAGAATAACATCATCGCTGATTAAATATGCAATTTGTTGCTATTTACATGTGGATTTTCTAAAACTGCTTACGTGTTACGAAGATAAGCAATTGGATTCCACTGCAGCTACGACTTTGTTTTTTATCCAGTAAAGGCAAAAGTAGAGTGGATTTCTTCTCCAGACTGGTACAAGCCTAGCCTACTGTCCACAGCCCACAGCCCCATACAAAGTTCTTTTCCCAAGTATAGGCTCATCTTTCACTGAAACAACTTCTCTGAAACACTTAAAATCCATGTCGACTGAATTTTAGGCTGGAGGCAAACAAGCTTAACCCTTTCTCTTAAAATTAAAAAAAAAAACTATTTTCATGAGCATGCATGTTTTAACTGACAAATAGCCCAAAACACTTAAAATAGTCATTATAAAACACATTTGATTTGACAAAAAAAAAAAAATCAACAAAGCAAAGAAAATAAAGACTATTTTCAGTCACATCTGTAAAATAAAAAAAGCATTGTAGCTTTGAAGGGGATAATGTTTGCAATTCTCCTGTCTAACCTTCTTCTAAACACTCCGCGAATGCCGCCTTTCCAAATAAAATCCCCGCCATCCCGCTTCCTTCTTTCTTTTTTTGAAATGTTTCATCTGATTCCACTACGTTAAAACTTACATATCCCATAATATTTATAACAACGAGAGAGAGAGACTGAAACAGAGAGAGAGACAGAGACCGAGAGAGACAGAGACAGAGACAGAGAGAGAGAGAGAGAGAGAGAGAGAGAGCATTGTCTACCACAATGGAACTACGTTGGCATGGAAACGGTATTAGCTGAGCTGGTCTGGCGTTGGCTG
>OOFE01019759.1:18030-52256 GCA_900323365.1 Monocentris japonica | reverse complement strand
GGGAGGGGAGGATTCAAACCCTGTTTAGGGTAAGGGGTGAGGGTTGGGGTGGGATAACCTCGGTTGGATACTATTCCCGGGTTAGGGAAAGGGAAGGTCGTCCCTGGTTCGGGTATGGGGAGTGTGTGTGTGTGTGTGTGTGTGTGTGTGTGTATGTATGTATGTATGTGCCACCATACCTATACTTGACTGATGGGCACTTCCCTAGCTAGCAGTACAACCCCCCAATACAGTATCATACCATAACTACAGCCACACCGTGCTACACTACACTACTCTATTCCACACAATGCTACACTATGAAACGCACTGCTACAGAGTACTACAGTACTACACAAGGCCACACAACACTCAACCCAGTGGCGCTTACCTTAGCGTGCTCTCCAGCTAGTATACTTCCTACTTATCCACAACCATTCGCTTGCTCCTTTCACTGCTTGAGACATATTCCTAACAAGTTTCAAGCTCCGTCCGTGAATGCCCAACTGACTTAGCAATGAAAAGAAGGACTTTGCCATGTAACCTCGACAGCCAACTTCTACCGGCCGTACCTGAGCCTTCCAACCTCGCTGTTCTGCTGCCGCTGCCATCTCCGCATATCTAGATTTCTTCCGCTCGTTTGCCTCATCAACTCGGTCTTCCCAGGGGACCGGCTCAATAAAATAAACTAACTTCTGCACTTCAGACCTCAGCAGCATGTCTGTTAGTGCTAACTATTTCTGCCAGCACAGTTAACTGCTACAGTTAAGCCCACTCCTAGCTGTCTTGGATCACGCCTGCGTGCGCACTCCCTTGTTCTAACTTTTTCTCCCTCACGTACAAAGCCAATCTTCCCTACTAATAGCTAAAGAATTCACTTCTAGCCGTTTTTCCTCAACTGCAGCTGCCAAACATTTCAACACCTGATTGTGAGTGTATCTCCCTTGGGAAAGACTAACTTTACACCCTGGCAGTAAATGCCTAAGCGTACATATGCTTGAAGACCATGGGCAGGCAGCGTCCTCACCCATCCACTGACTAAGATTTTGGGGAGATGGCAGCACATCATAAGTAGCCCCTATAATGAATCTAGCTTGCCTCCATGCTCCACAACTCTCTCCGCTTCAAACTTCTCTTCTCTACACTCTCCCAATTCACCCACTGCCCTTGTTTTGCCTGTGACACTGCCTTAGTACATCTTACTGCCTCCTCCTGATGATGTATTTCCTCAACTACCATCTTCCTTTTTTCTACTGCTGTCACCTTACTCCACACAGGTTTCCCTGCACACAGACTTAAACCCCCACGACCATGCTGCACCTGGCCTACGATGTCCCTATGTCTAAGTGCCGCCTGTGCTTGCTGCACTGCCTCTTTTGAGTCCCACTTCCACCCTGGTTTAACTGTGGGCGCTACGCTCCTAACCATTGGATCCTTTGACTGGTTCAGAGTCATTTCCAATCTAACCTTAGCAGCACACTTTTACTCCTCTGTCGGGCTAGATAACGCTAGCTCTAAAATGCCTTTCCTGTACAAAGCCACACTGCTTAGGCAGTGTGGGGCTCTAAGCCATTTTCTAATGAATGAGTTAATCAACCTTTCTAGTTTTTCTATCACTGTTGGCACTACCTCGTCATCTATGAAAAACTTCTTGTCTTCTACCTTCCCTTTAACAATAGAAATACTCCTAGACTTACCTGGCATCACTTTCATCCTAGCCCACTGAAGATTAGTATTTAGCTTATCCAGTAACCTAACTAGTACATGGAGCTATTGACGTCATAGTCGTCATATCATCCATGTAAGCCCTAATTGGTGGCTTCAGTTACCTCATGAATGTTTAAAACCCCAGAATGATGAATCCAGGGTTTTGTCTTCAGATTTGTATGGTAAATGTCAAGGCAAGCCAAGTAATTGTGCAGTACACACAGGCTAATAAACTATCAATGGTGCGCAATGTCTATATAGCACTGCAATCTGGTTCATTGTGTGCTTTCCCTCACGTTTCTTTTTTTCTGGAAGAGCAACTGTGCATGCTGAAAGTTTGGTCCAGACAATTTATGTTGGTCCACCCACCAAAGATTTGTTGGCTGCGCTACTGTGATGTGATGCTTCCCATAATATGACAATGTACATTAAATTCACTTACCTGCTGTACAGTGGTCACAGTTATATTAGTTGGCAGGAGACTGCTGGCAAGAGAATTTCTTACATACCTGAGTTCAAACTCCAGGCCCTGACCACTGAACGTTGTATGATCGGTAAATGAGTTACAAAATGGCAAACATCAAGTGCTGCCATCAAATAACAGGTCAAATAACAACCAAAGAGATGACTTGTAATTACTTCTTTTGATACCAAAGTTTGTCATCTATAACCTATGGTGCTTGATTAAGAATCTCTCAGTCTCTACATGGAAGAAGTGGAACAGAAGGTGACTGTTTAGTCTGTGACAGTTCTGTTCCTGAACACTGATTTTTCTTTCACACCATGGCAGACGTTTATATACAAGACTCAGGGTGGGGTGGAGTAGTTGTACATATGACAGTCTGATGTTTGCAGCGCTTCACTGACAACAACAAACATTTATCCTGTATAAACATGTACGGTACCTGTTGATGATTTGTTGCTGTGGCCTGGCACACTTTGTAGTGAAGGGAAGTGAAAAGGTTTTCATTTACACAAGGGAGGAATTATATTCCCTCCAGATGTGTTAATGCTGCTTAAACTTAAACATCACCTCCAGCTTATTGGAAGTGCAGGTAACTGCCAAAATAACCATGCACGCTGAATGTCCCAGGCAGGAAAGGACTAATATAACCCCACCACACAAACACACACCACCCCATCTCAAACTCAACAGCCACACAGAATAGAACTGTTTAATACTCACTGACAGAGCGAAAAAATGGTTCACAAATTTGAGATATGAATTTTCTCATTTCCCAGGCCTCCTCCACATAATGGGCAAGTACAAATGTTTCATTCCTAAACTGTTACATCAGGTATTGAGAACTCTCCACAGCAAATCAATTTCTCCATAAAGCTTACTAAGAATAAGGCCTTTCCCTGTGTATAATAAAAAGGGCATGACAATTTCTTCCATGACAAATTCCATCATTTGGTGGTTTGTTGATGGTGGTAGGAAACACTGTCTCAGGCAACACTGTGCAATCTCCCATGCAGTGAGAGTTGAATCAGGTTAAGATGTCACAACGGAGGCGACAGTAGCACTGGGTTTAAATATTAAAACATTCATTGATAACTTGCCACGTATGGGTTGGGGGGGGGATTGTCTTTTCGCTTTCCCCCATCTAGGAAAGTCAGAACGCAAAGTCAGCTTCAGAACAGCACCCCTGGAGGTGATAGGAATTCAGTGTCTTGCTCAAGGGCACTTTGGCAGAGTGGATGCTCATAGACGTTGGGGCTTGAACCCAGGTCCTCCTGTTGAAGGATGGTCTCTCTAACCACTAGGTAACCTGCAACCTGCTACCAAAGCTTCTCCCATTAGAATTGAAATGCTTTAGAGGATGAAAATAACTCGGAATGGCTTTGTATTTATTGGTGTTTAACTAGCCCTCCAGACGGTTGAGTGGACCATAACTGTCACAGGAAACTGCAACCTAGCAGCTTTCCATACAAATTGTATTTTGGCAGTTGAGTCTGTCCTCAAGTACACCAAAGAAGGAAAATATCATGTATACCACCATCTGTTCCACAGTATTAAGCTGCAAATTCAGTCAATATCATGTCAAAGTGGTCTGTGCATAGATTTTGCTCATCAATCATCAATAATTCACCTGAACTAACTTTTGCTAAATTTTTAAAAACAAAATGTAAACAACTTAAACACCATAAAGTACAAACCTACTCACAAGTAAGCTTACAGAGGTCATGCCATACACATCTTATGTAATTGCTTTGTGCTGAATAAATACAATCTGCAATATCAAGTGTGTTATTTTTGTTTTAGTCTGCACAAGCCATTTTCATTTGTCAGCATGGGTCTGGACAGGATAATGACTGTATGGAAACCCTGGGATCTCTGACTCATGTGAGGGGTCTCTATACCGCTATGCACACGGCAAATGAGAAAACAGCCTGAAACCACAGAGCGCTCACATTAAAAGAGCAGAAGGACAAATGAATCGCGCAATTTTTCCCACCTGCCATTTGTTTTACATTGCTTGTTGAGACAGTGTTGTCCAGCTACAGGCTTTTTTTCAGGAATTTATTAAAAGTTAATTGATAGATCTTTTGCTGTGTCTATGTTTTTAGTACTCCATTAAAGCAATAATGGTGCCAGTCAAATTACCTCCTTAGGTAATTTGACTGAATGTTGGTAAGCCTAATGTCAAATCACAATGAAAGGCTTCAATTTCAAACTTTCTGTTCAAACCAATGGAGTCTTCAGGGTTTTATTTTAAATAGCCTAAAAAAATATCAATGGCAGAATAACTAATAAAATAAATAATTGTGAATTTTAGGGTTCCGTTCTCAAATGTCAAATAAAACATAATAGCTATGGTCACAATGTCACCTTACTTGTTGAGCATACACATTCACCTTTTTTTCCAGAGAGAGCAGGTACTGTACACAATTATACAAATACTAAATTACTCTCCCTGTGTGTGTGTGTGTGTGTGTGTGTTGTGATATAGCTGTTCAAATAACTTCGGTTAGTCTAGTCATAAATAGTTTTTTAGAATGATCGTTCAGCTGACAGAAGAGCACTTGAAAATATTGCAATAGCTTTTAAGGAAGAATTTCTTTCAATGTTTGTTTTTGGACCTTCGCCAGATCTGAATAAAGAGTCAGATGAGTCCTCATACATATTTCCTCATACATATTTGCCCTGCCAGGACCTTGTGAACAAAACAATCCTTTGAGGAGTAGAAACTGTCCTTGGCTCACTTTGATTTGGTTACCCATGCGGGAGACCCAGGTTCTTTTAATCACATGTGCTCATAGACCTTTCATTTTTCAAGATTACTATACATAACTTGAATTAAAGAACAGATAAGCTTTCAGAAACAAACCATGAAGTTGATTACAGGCTCCTCCTGAGCATACCGCATTTGTCCTCTGTCTGTTTCAGACGCTTGCTTCAACTACGCCTCGCTAGCTAACTTCAAACAACCTAGGCCAGAATGTAATCATATATCACTTTAGAGCCTGTTTCCAATGGATCACCTGGGATCACCCCAAAGCTATTTACATTATGAAAGGATCATTAAAATATCCATTCAGGCATACATTGACATCTGTCTTTGTGTACATAAACAGCTATTAGGTTTCACTTTTTGTATTTTTTTACACTTTAGTATATGGTGCTTCACCTAGGTTTGTTTAGAAAGGGTATATTATCTAATGGGTTATACAACAAAAAGAAACAGGCATGAGCTGTTTCTTATAACATGGATGTACAGTACAAATTGTATGATTACACCCCAGTAAATACCATAAAATATTTACAAATATTGAATAGTGTTTGTTTTAACCTGCTGCCATTAGCAGATGGCTTGGCTTTGCTGCATCAGGACAATTGTGATGGTACCAAGCTACTCTTTCATCACAAAAAAATATACAAAATTGACTTTCAAATACTTTCCTGTGATAGGCTCCTCTTTTTGACTGTTGTCCAATGTAGCACTCCAGACAATGGGTTCATGCGGCTTCATCTATTTTAGTTCTATTTACTAGCCAAATTCAGACGATTTGATTAGAAAATATTGGTACATAAGAGAACAAAGGAGATTGCATGAGATGCCATGACAGCTTCACTTTCACCAGTAACGCTATTAACAGACATAACCAAATAACTACCCAGATACCCATCTGTCTATTTCTCTCTCTTTCTCACAGACACACAAGTTGTTGCCAACATCTTGAATTTACTCTCCTGTTTGCTGGAAATGTGTTATCAGTCAACTGAACAGTGACTGAAGATGAGTGGAAACAAAGCTTGCCTCAACCAGTCAACACTCCATGATGCAATCCATCAAAAGGGCACCAGCTGCAAACAGTATGGCCCCAGTATTTTAATAAAACACCCCACACAAGAATGCAGGTTGGTAGTTTCCAGAAGTTTGTTAGTTTGTTAGTTTGACTAATGATTCTAAAATGTATTTCAGTAGCAGATATCCACCATAAATGTAAAATCTATGGTGGATGTTTAAGATGAGGGTAAAGCAATTCATCTCAATATTTACATTACCTACAAATGCATTTTATAGTATATTTTCACTATTTCATGAAATAACAAAGTTGGATTTTATTTACCGAACCCTGGAAAGGTCAATAGTATAGCAGCTTTCTGTGGAAGTTACCTCTGCTTTCTTTTCTGTCTGCTGATGGCAATCCATCTGGGCGGGATCAAACAATCCTCAAGGTTTATGACTTCATTCTGCCTCACCGTAGACATCACTGGACATACTTTAGTGTGTACCACTCAAACGCCTGCACGTGTATGCACATATGCAAGTCGCAAGCACGTGTAAATGCAGTGGTTATTTTTCCATCCATACTGCTCAATCTGTCTCCCATTTTGGACATGGAGAATGTCACTGTGGCACTGACAGCTCTCTGGAGAGTGTGCTCGCATGTGCACGTGCATGTACACGCATACACACATACGTATGCAAATACACACACATCAGCAATTATTTTATCATGAGTTGCAATCTGATATCTGATCCTTGTGTATGTAATCAGACGTGCTCTTTGTTTTTCTTAAGCAGTTAGCCGGTCAATAAATCTACCAGCAGACTCAAATTCTGACCTTAGCTTTGCACGGGGACCAGAGAATGCTGACCTCATCCCACTTCTCTTTAATGTGAGTGTTAAGTGAGAGTGAGACTAGTGTTTACGTGGCTTTCTCTTTATGGTTGCTGTGGCAAATAAAACTTAGCCATCTGGCTTTAGACTTCATGTTGCATAGCAAAGGGAGTATAACCATTGAATCTTATTTTTCAATGATTCAGTGCTTATTGTAATTAGTGGGCAGAACTGAACTGAAGTGAAACCATGTGATGACAAGATAACGATACACCAGGCTACATAAAGTTTTATAAGGTTAATGAGGCTTAGACTCTCACTAGAGCTAGCTCTAATATCTCCAGCTCAGTCTCATTGTGGCTTAGTCTTTAGGTAACTCTAACTGAAAATGGAATCTGATTCATTACTTCTCCTGCTGTCTTTTGTGAATCCCTCTCTCCACTAGCAAGTGGCAGTTAACAAGTTTCCTGCGGTAAACCAATAGTGGTGGTTTTACACATTTGTTAAAATTTGGCTTTCTGAGAGCACCTGTTCATTCCCCCATCCATTATATGCAGCAAATAATGTCTTTGTGGAGTCTGATTGTTCTCATGCAACATTTGTATTATATCTTAAAAAATGATGCACCTTTCATTTGGACTATACCTACACATGGCCAGCCATGTAACCTGTCACTCCACTAATACAACTTTGGTTGGGGTTAGTGTTAAGGTTAGGGTTAGGTTTAGGCAACCAAAACTTTGGTTAAGGTTAGGCAACTAAAACAATTTGGATGGGGTTAGGGTAAAGGTCTGGTTATGGTTATATAAGAAAAACTTTGAATGAATCAGGAATTGCACCATTATTTTTTGTACCTATAACTACGCATTTGATACGTGGAAAGGCTGTGTATTTCTCTTGGAGATAGTGGAAATATGGGTTACACTACATTGCATTACAGTCATTTAGCAGACGGGAAGCGTTACTTCCTTCCCAGGGGTAAATACTTCCTCTCATAGTTGTGAGCTGTGGCCAAGTGGCAACATGTTCTCATTATTGTAGAATGCATAATGCAGACTCCAACAACAAGGTTGGAGTTACATGACAAAAACAATGAATTCAAGTTAGGCAGATGATAATAAAAAATCATTAGCAAAGATTGAGCTTGATTGATAAAATTGTCTGTGACTGATTTGCATTTTTACAAAGCCCATTCAAAGAAAAAAATTCATGCAAAGTGTTATTTTGTTACACCATAATCTTTACAGACAGCATTGTACTCGATGGCCAACGCTTGTTAGCTAACAAAGAGCATACACACAAAGAAGAAATGCTGTCTGGTGTGCATCATTCCTCGTGGGAATAACTTTTGGTCTTACTGTATAGCCTCACTTCACTTCACAACTGTGTCTTTTCAGAAAATAATTAAGGCCAAATAAAACCACGCAGCTCTCCAACAATTGAACTTCTTCAAACCATGAACTTTGCATCATGTATTGAGCAGAACTGTGAGCTAAGTGGATTGTTATACTTCTACTGATTACTGTACATTCAGCTGTATGTTCCACAAGGATCTTTGTGAAAGTGTGCTGCTTAAGCTGTGTGTTCGTGAGTACAGTTCAGGGTATGACCCAGGGTATTACAGAGTATGCACTCCTATCTGAGAGGGATATCTGATATTCCTATGTTTGTATCAGAGGGAATGATTATATACTACATATTGTATGTACTGTAAAAACACAAATATACACCCACAGACATACAAACACATGGAGGTTTATAGTCCCATATCCAACCAGACAGTAAACAAACTAAACACAAGGTTGTCACCCCATAATGTCGCCTCAAACTTTGTATCATGGAAATCTGCAGAGCACATGAAGTGAGTTCAGGCTCTATAGCGTGTGTGTGTGTGTGTGTATATGTGTGTGGGCGCCAAAGGGTCAGGTCCGTTTACAAAATCCAAAGTTATAGTCACATTGTTTTGTATGAAATGGGCCAGTGTTTAGGGATGAGGACCTTGTGCAGAACAGTGCAGGCGCAGAATAGTTCAGTTACACCTCTTGCAAAGATCTCTGTAAGGTCCCAAGGCTTAACATTTACACTAGAGGTTCATTTGTAAATATCCATAAATAGTGAAAAGGTCAAGGCCACACAGAGTGATGTAAGCAGTGGAGAAATTAACTCCTGACTCCTCTCCTCGTATCTCTCTCTCACTATCTTACACTTTATGGGGAGCAAGGGCTTGTCTTTTTCACTGTAGAGTTAAAAAAACAGCCATACTTTATGCACATATTATTTGTGAACTTTGAAGGGATAAAAGCTACGACTTGTTGGAGGATGAAGATGACAACAAAAAAAAACAATAGAAACTTTCTTTAACTACAAAGAGAAATGAGTCTAATACAACAAAGTAGAGAGACACAAGGGGAAGATAGAAGTGAGGGGGGATCAAGTATCATTTTCACAGCCAATGAAAGGCATTTATTTAACAAAGAGGTGTCGTTGGCCTATTCTGAATCTGTATGAAGTACTTCATCAGTCAAGGGAAATGAGGAAGCCTTCCTCCAGCCAAGACCACTCTCCTAACGCCAGGCAGATGAACTGCTCAGTTGCCAGACCCTGACTCAATCTGAGAACTGTAAACTCGGCTACCTGTGCACTTAACTTCCCTCCCCAACATCCCACTCAGATCTGGTTTCTATCAGACAAAGCCTTTCCAGCATCCAGCTTCAGCCAAATATCTGTTTCCCATCCAATAGGAATTGCAGCTCCCTAAACAGATCATTAAAACACCTCCGTAACCACAGACCCATGTCGGAGAAAGCTAAGAACACGTCATATGAAATGTGCAAAAGGATATCAATGTATTCATTGTCAAATTATTTTCCAGAAAGTCCACACAAGTCCACACAACCTGGGCCCAAGAAACAGATGTTTGCCTAGTAGGACCGGATGATTACACACCCATTAACATCAAACCTGGATCAAACTATTTAAGTGTTTATTTTGTTCGGTTTTGATCAGTAGATGGGTTGGGTTTAAGATATGAGGACAATTTGGAGAGTGTCATGTTAACTTTCAGTCAACTTTCAATGAAACTGACAAATAGGTTCCCATGATTGCCGATCTTGTAATTTTGTGTCGCATGGTGATGTTCAGGAGCAGCAGGGCAAAGCAATGTTAAGCCGGTTCCAAGGTTAACTTTTCAGTTCATGTCAACTTTCACTCACAACCAATGAACTCTATGTTGTTACTGTTTCAGCCAATTGTATTTTCTTATTTTTGGCCCAGGGCTGAATCAGGGTCTGTTTTAAGAAACCCACCACACCATCTAAGAAACAGAACAAAGACTGCTTATGTAAGAGACCCATAAATAATGGTAATAGTTTGAGTGTATGTGTCATATTCTTCTGTACCAATCCATGTTCAAACACATTGGCCTACATACACATGCACACACATGCATGTACCACTAAGGTCCCTTCTACACCACATATTTATGAGATTTATCCAAGGTTCTTATACCAACCCAGCAGCCAGAAAGAAAGGGGGTGTGCTAATTCTCTGTCCCCAGAGGGGAAGCCCATAACGGGGGAGGTGATTGGCTCAGTGGACCTCTTTCCTGACACAAACCAGACTGTGGAAGTCTCACCTTATCTTATCAACAGCAAGGTCAACTCCCTTTAGTCAGCTTGAGACAACATACGTCAACATTGCTAATAATGGAGCTCAGTAGGTTTCTTTTCCCTATCTCCTCAACACTGTTCTTCCATTTTAAACGTTCACTCATCTACAATGAATCGCCATTCACTAAGTGGTGATGTTCCAAACTACAACCAGCTGCAAACGCATAACGCACACACTGGTGTTTCACACATACAAGCACACACACACACACAAACATAAACCTCAGAGAGCATATCAAGCCCTGTGTTAACCTCTGTCCCTTTCTTGTCACCGGCTAGTGTTTATCTGGGGGTAGCTTTTGTCTTAACAACACCAATATTCAGACTGGGAGCCTTCACAGGCAAAGGGAGGCAAACTTCACAGTGGAGGCAATAGACTAACTTTCAGCCAAAAAGTCAGCTGTATGGCATATACTCCAACTAATACACTGTCTTCCAACAGCACATTAACTGATATTCAAGACATACTTAGTGAGGTTTATGGTCATCTATCCAATTACCATGGCCGATGTTTGTGGTCAAAAAGTCTGAGGCTGCAGCCCACAATCTGAGAAAGTATAAAACTGCTCTACTGTTTCTATTTGTCTGGAATATTATTCTGTCTACTCAGTGCAAAGCAATGGCACTGTGGTACTGACACTCCATTCGAACAGGCATCGCCAGTGATGTCATTGCACAGATGCATATGCTCTCACATGATAACGGGCAGCCCTCCCCTTTTTCTCTGTCTTTTGTGACTTATCTTCTGCCTCAGTTTTTCCAGCATCCCATCTACCTGACAGTTTTGTTGAGTGGTTTTGCTGTTAGGAATTTACAATTAATCCCTCTCTTCATTGTTTGTTTGGTGATAACACCATATGATAGACATCTCTTGAGGTTCCCCAGAGGGCTGGTTTGAAATGACTGACACACTCTTCAGAACATCCAAACCAGGCACTCCCCAAACTCTGGAAAGCCGCATCATCTGACAGCCGCACCCATACTCACCGTCATCCCCTGCGATAACACCAACATCAACAGCATGTGTCTCAATGCCCTTTTCCACCCTTATTTCATCATGTATGGTAATTTGCAGGAAATCACATAAAAAGCTGTGCACCGATTTCATAATCTCCAATAAACAGTAACAGCTAATAGACACATTGCACAAAGCACTTAGTGAGTGCTTGGCTAGAGTGGTTGGATGATTAGGGTTTTGTTTTTTTTAATCGTCCATATTTTCCAAATATGCAGCTTCTGCTAATCAAACAGTCTGGATTTAACTGTTTAGCTGCTTAAATCCTGTCGTTACATTTCTTTTGTCTTTGATTTCTTTCAACATTGATTTTATACCGACAATGTATGTGATTGAAGCTTCTCTATAGGTTTTATTTTCACATCAGATGATATCTTCTCATCCTACTCATCCTCTCTCACCCTCGACCCTTAACTCAAACTCTTCTCCTTACTCTCTCCTCACCTTCTCTTGGAGGTGAGAGATGATGCTCGGTCACCTTAACAACACACAACTCTTACCCACTCCACAAGCACTGCTCCTGGCTGACACATGCCCTGGCTCAACTGGTGATAATCCTATGCATGTGAGCTAGGTATTTGTGTCTCACGAGGCTAGGCGGGCTTACCAAATCCATAACAGAATGTGTGTATTAAGGTGATCTTGTGCTCTAAATAAACTCCAATTCGATTTGGGTAATCCACTGGAGTAGATCAACTATTTCCTAAACCTTTGATGGTAAGTACTTGGTTGATAAGTACTGCATGTTGATATTATAGTATAATATATTATATAATAATATATAAATAAAAGGTAAATGAATTAGGTCTCACATTCATTGTTGTGATGTATTTTTTTATCTAGGGTTTTTACCACTTTGATTGTGCTGAATTATAAAACTAAATATGGCAAAATGAAAGGAACATCAGTATGGTTTCACTTGGCAGGACTATGAATTGGATACATACGTGTATGTGTGAATGTAGTTTAAATAAAGGATACAATCAACTATTGAGACAAGGATACCTAATAAAAAACAAGGTACAGTCCATAACCGATTGGAAACACAAGATGATACTGCTTGACGATGATTGAGTCTGAGTCACTGCTCCCGTCAGAAATACTTTTTATTACAGTGCTGGATATTGTCTTGTGCACTGGAGCAAAGTCTCTACATGACAAATAGAGGCTGTATACTGTAGTGACAAGGGAGAAAGATAGTGAGAGAAGCCAATGTTACTCAACACCAAGAGTTGGTTGTAAATCTCTTTGCAATATAAATATGGTTTTCTGACTGTGTGTATAGTTACAAGGCGTTGGGGCCCTGAAGAACAAAAACAAATAAAAATAAAAACTATGAGTTATTTTTTTAATGATATCATTTTCACATAAAAAGTCACAGTTGAGATACAATATATTGATTTGTTAAAATTGAATTGACTTATCTCACACCTCAGACCAAACAAAAACGAGCATGCTGCTGCTTCTCAGCTGACTACTTGTCTCTAAATTCATGAGACAGTCTTGATAACAGATAAATCTTTGGAGGATGTAAACTAAACACTAAAAAAACATACCCCATAAAAATCCCATAATCAAGTGACATTATCATTAAATCACAGTAAATAAGCACCATACGCTCTCAAAACATCACATCAAAATAGCTTCCATGCATCCTTCCTCATGTTACACAATCACTGACTAGAGATGTGCAAATTTCTAATAAATAATCTTTAGAGAACAGTCCTGGTTGTTTACCACAGTGGTGTAGCTACAAGTGGGCCTGGCAATCAGATCACTCAATGAGTTCCTGTCATGCTGTCATATTGGCTTGACAATGTTACCAATAAAATAATGGTAAAACAATTGTCTCCTGGTCTTTATTTAATTGGTCTAATGTTTGAGTGACATCACACTACGAACACTGTGCATTATGCATTATTATATAATTTGTGCTGTACATAGTGGCACGTAGTGTTATCTGTCATTTCTAAATTCATTTCTCTTTAGCCATCCAATAACCTTTACCAATACAATACCCTTATAATATAACTCTGTTTACTGTGTTTGAGCTCTGACATCATACCAGCACTGACTAAACACAGATATGACAGCCTATTGATGAGTTTTACAGAGAAACACAAACAAACAGGCATCCATCAGAAATCATACTCCATCCTTGTCACCCTAGCTTTTGTTGTCAGTCAAGTGGTTATGGTCAGTGGCATTTTTGCCCAGTGAGGTTATGTGAGAGTAGAGGTAAAGTGTATATGAAGAGTTCAAGGTTTATTTATTGTGCAAACAGAAAGATTTCACCGTTTGATGTAGTGAGTGCTGACAGTGCCACACCCAAAGCAAACAGATGGGATACAAACACACACACACACACACACACACACACATACACACAACTGATTGACCCTCCTGATTTTACTGAATGTTTGCTTTTATTGTTTATTTCTTGTTTTGAACTGAGATGTTTTTATAGCTCTACATTTTTTTATCTGTTCTTTCTGTGCTCATAAAGGTTTCTTTTCTTTCTTTGTGAAAATACCAACTCAGTGAAGTTATGAAACTTAAAGAGAAGTCAAATAGTTCCACAGGCAGCAGGTCTTCTTGCTGGCCAACCACTGCTATCCCAGTGTGAATTTAAAACAGAGGGATATGTAACCTGCAATACAGCCAAATAAACACACACACACACACACAAACCTGCATGTTAAATTTCATGTCTGAGCCAGTCGTCCTCTCTTGATTTATGTTTGGCAACAGTGGAGGGGAAAAGGCAGTTACTTTTGAAAAGTTGGAGTGCTAATGCAGTGTCACTGAGTTCAAGTGACAGAGACAAATAAGAGAGAATGAAAGACAATGATGGGAACTTGAGGATTACACCATATTCTCCATATCTCCATAACAACCATGTCTTCTCTGAGACACTGGGGAGTTTCCCTATCCATGTGTGTGTGTATGTGTGTGTGTGTGTGTGTGCGTGCGCTAGCACATGCTTCTCAAATCAAAGCTGTGTCATATTATTTGAATGAGAATCAACAGCACTATAGGCAGTATCATCATAAATCATTATAATGAATATTTACACCCCACAAGAGCAACGTCAAGTGCGACACGTTGTCTGCAGCCACACACATTGCAATGTGCCAAATTCATCTTTTTACAAACTGGAAAGAGCTCAAGTCATGACAGAGATGAGGAACAATTTTCTCTCAAACTGGGAAGCAGCAATGTGGTGTAGGGAGACCCAGAAGGCCGGGGTTCAAGTCAATGTGACAGAAAGCATCCACGCTGCTGAAGTGTTCTTGAACAACATATTGAATCCCTACCAGCTCCAGCAGCTGTTCTGTAGCTGACCCTGTACTCTCATCTCCCTGTGGAGGAGCAAGTGACAATATCTATTTCTCCTTTGGGGGGATTAATGCCAAAACAAGTTGATGTATTACACTCCATCAGAGCTACTTAGGAAATCTACTCCTGCTTTCCTATTTTACTTCTTTTATGGGTTTTTCTTGCCCTCCTGAGTCTGAATTGGGCATTTGCTTCCTTGCTTTTTTTCTGTATGGCAATAATCCCATTGGATTCCACTGTAGAGGGTTATTTAAGGCAAGGGAGCAAGATAAACACGTCAGCTATAGCAGACCAGGCCAGAGCAGGCTAGGCCAGGCCAGATGTTCTGCCTGCTGGGCCCGCTTGATGTTAATACTCACTGGGTCTGAAAGATAAAACAGGGGGAACCATAAGTCACCTCCCAGTCAAACTCTTCACGCTCCTCAGCCCTTCCATCTGTTTATTGGTTTCATTTTCTGTCTGTCTCTCTATCCCTCTATCTCTTGCCCTTGACCTTTATTTCCAAGTCAACGACATTTGTCCACAATCTCAGACTGTTAGGAAATGTAGTGCAGTGATTTATTAAGCTTTCGCAGATGGGCAAGTGTCGTATGTAAACATTTACCAAGTGTTAACTGAATCTTACAGAGGTTATTTTTTAACAAAATTAGTTAGGGTCCGGTTCTTTATAGGAAGCTGTTGTATTAGGACCAATTAAACAAATACAAGTTAACAGAAGCGACATCTTGAGGTCGTTCGGGCTTCGTGTGATCCCTTACATATCACATTGAGGTCAGAGGTTAAGCAATAACCAGCTCATTTGCACTTGAAATTCAGTCAAGTGCACACACTGAGCCCTTTTTGTTCTCCAATTTCTGTGTTTCTTTCCAGCTAGTTCCAGCTAATTCATTGTTTACTCAAGTAAAATCGCTGCATTTCCAAATAATGGAACCCTCTTTCCACCCAGGGTAGCAGACAATGACTTTGGCAGCACATGTGTGTGTGTGTGTGTGTGTGTGTGTATGTGTGTGTGTGTGTGTGTGTGTGTGTGTGTGTGTGTGTGTGTGTGCGCACGCGCGCACACATGTGTGCTGCTTGTGGGCGTGTGTGTGCCTGCACGGGTCGGCATTCATGCGTGCATGAGTGTCATCTCATCATTCCAACACTGTGCTCTCTTTCTAGGGGTTCTGCATTATTCCAAAGAAGTGAGTAAGAGAGTAACTTAACACTAATACCAAACACATTTAAAACCGACACCCACATTTTAGAATCCACCGTCATCTTCCTGGGAAGAGCACAGCACAGCCAAGGCTATCAGAGGAACTTAGGAAAGGTAAATATAAAATAATAGGAAACCATTAAATGAAATCCGATGGAATGAAGTTGATTTATATAAAAGCTGGCACAGTCTGGTTTTGGTGTCCTGGTTTTACTGATGATTGGCTGGCTGTACTCTTACCCACACTACCTCCGTGGGCATTTATAGTATGATTTTGTCTAGCATTGATTATGGGTATTAAGGTTAGAATTGACATGGAGCAGCCAAAGGAATATGGAAGGATCACTTGGGAAATCTTCCTCTCTCAAATACAGATCTGGATAGCATGTAGCCAGCAGCTAATAGTTCAAAGTGATCTGTAAGCTAAATATATTAGTCTTATTTGGTTACCACATATCATATACCACATGACTATAATCTAATATTGCACTGTGCAAACCTCCTCTACATTCAGCGTTTGATACACATCCAAGTGCAGTAACTGAGCAGGTCCGCAGCACTGTTGGGCGAGACATGAGAGTAATAGTCTAATGACGAGCAGTCTGAGTGATTTTACAGAGCCAAGAGTTATGGTGGCTGGGTGGAAGGAGAGGCCGGGTTTCCAGCAGCCCCAGGGAGGGTGTAGATGAGTCTCAGAACAAGAACTGACCTATATGTCTGGATTGGGGGGTGGAGGGTGGGGTGTGTGTGTGGAGGAAGGGGGCACTTATACCCCCAGCTATTGAAGTCTGGAAGTCTGACGGGGGTGGAGGCTCTAACCAGCTGTATGACGGTGGAGCTCTCCTCACATAACCTTCAAATAACCTTCCAACAATACAATTTCCCTCCAGGATAAATAAAATCTACCAATTAACATCATCTATCTAACTAACTCTCTTCAACAAATTAATTGTGTATGTATTACTTTACTATGGATTATTGGACATTCAACCATTCTTGAGGAATTGATTTAGGCACGCCCCAAGTCAAGGCTTTTCACTTTTCTGAAAATGGTGTCATTCAACATTTTACAGGGTGAACCCTCCTAAGACAAAAACAAGAGTTTTTAGAGTTTTAGGCCAGTGAAATATGCCTTTTCTGGGAAATGTGCTATAATGTATTGATTTTTTCAAGTCATTGATTCATTTTTACCTTATAAGTGATGTCATCATATTATTCTTAAACTGCCCTGCTGAAGCAAATGTGAAGGGTAAAAGGGTAAAAATTTGACCTGTTCTTTGTTTGAGGGGGTATAAGAATCTTGGGTGTTTTAGTGTTTTGGGCCATTTTAATTTTTTTTTTTTTTTAGTGTTGACTTTGTTTGTGGTTTTAGTTTAGAATTAAGCTTTCATAATCAAAAGGAAGAACAAGTAAAGCACAACAAAGAAGACAGCAGTTTGTGAAGGTAGGACATCTACAAAGACTTACCTGAATTATGTTGATTTGGGTTCTGAATAACTGTGAGTAGTATAATCAATGAATTTATTGCTGCATGGTTAGCACATTGAATTCAGAACACAATGCTTGACTTTGGGGGCAAGTAAGACGAAGACAAAAGTGCAAAGTCAGCAGCAGTTTGGTATTAAACATGCTGAAACAGGATATTAAAAACTCTCCATTGCTATGAGTCACATACTGTCAGACCATATCAACATCTTTTATTATGGAAACAATGGAAGCTGGCACATTCAGGATGTGGCATGGAAAGGGCAGGTCAGTCACATCGCAACACAGTAAGCTACACTGCACTGTGGAAATTCAAAGAAAATAGAGTACAAAGGAGTTTGCACAAATTTGGGAGCCCTGAAAAGGCAAATGGTTGGCAAAAGCGATTTGTCAGTGGAAAAAATAATAACTTTGTGGTTGTGAATAAAGATGGGAACTCCCTTGATGGTACATGTAACTACAAGCATTTAACAATAAGTTAGTCTGTGGAGACTTCATCACCATCTATGTACTTTTCAAATTCTGAATAGGTTTTAGTTGCGAATTTGACCACATTTCACAAGTTTAATTTTCTGAAACTACCTGGGATGTTCTACTGTGAGAGTGCTTATGATTTTTTCCCTGGATGTTCTGGTATTCCAGTAAATAAGATCACAGCATTGTAGAAGTACTGGGCATGCACTGGGTACTGGGTATTTCAGATATACAAATCTTCAACCTGTCAACAGTTGAAAAGTGAAACTAAATGTTTCTCTCAAGCCAAATGTTGCAACACAAATCAAAATCAGGCCCTGAAAGGCCCTGAATCACAGGGTCGGACCGCTGTTTTATGGAGCCATTTAGTCTATGCATTTTGGCCAACCTCACAACATGTTTGCCAGTGGGGATTTAATGGTGAAAGACATTTAGCAAAGCACAGCCCAATAATGTTTGCCATGGTATCCCCGCACAGAACTGTAAGGCCTGTGTGAAAGGGATCTGCAGTGTTTGCCAGGCTGCCGTTTACCTAAATCATTTTATTTTTATTATTTTATTTTGTTATTTTATTTTCAGATCATAGAATCAACATGGAATAAAGGACTCCATAACATTAATCTACAGGTCTGACACTTTCCACTCATCTTTGAAGGTGATAATGATGGTTGGGGTTTTCTGGACACATGCCACCTCTACTACCAGAAAGCCTACGAGACTATTGGACCACGTTGTTTGCTTCGATATTTGCATGACATCAATTTCCATTTTGTTGAATTTAAGTTGGTTGTTCTGCAAACATGTGCGCTCAATGTCCAGTTAATCCGCTTAGACAATTGTAGTAGGAAAGTGGGCAGAGTGGTAATGGAGTAAACTTGTCACTGCATTGGAAAGAAGAGGATATGTGTTCATTCACTGGCTCGCTGTGTGTTTCCTTTGGCCAAGACCTCATGCTGTGTTGTCCCATCAGGTTGGTCCTGTCTGAAATAATTCCTGGCTGTCTCTCTCTCTCACACACACACAAACTTGCATACACACACACATACACGTGCACTATCACACGCGGCTTGGCTCTATTTTCCAGTCTCGTGTGTGAAATGCTTCTATGTGTTGATACAAAGCCTTTGCTCACACAGAGATGCAATCAGTTGTAAAGAAATTGTTTTCGTTCATCATGGCTCTTATTTTAGAAAATAAGGTTTAAGCATGGATTTATTATTTAGTTGAAATCACATCTCTTTTAAAAACACACATCCACTTCTATTGTCGCTGTCACATGAAAGCATTGTATCTCTAAAATTTCAACTTTTCAGGTTCTTTTTTTTTTCAGTAAAACAGCCTTGTTCTTAGGTGGATGATGCATTTTTGTCATTATCCAATGGGTTTTGAAAGGGTATCATCAGCCCAAGAGGTCAGACAATTTCCCAACCTACAGAGAACAGTGTAATCAGTCATTTGAAGTAAAAAACATTTAAATCACCAAAACTGGAGTGGAGTATATCTGTGTGCAACCCAGTGGCCGGAGAGAGAGACAGAAACCTACCCAGAATAGCACGTTGTAATGAGAGTCAGACACTTCACAGACACTTCAGAACCCAGTGAGCTAACTCGTTGATAACTTGGCTTCATGAGTCTATGCACTCTCTTGGGTCTGGCTTTCCCAGAAGAGCACCGGGAGGGCTAAAGGTTCACACTTGAGTTTAACTGCAATTTATCACAACCCGAGTTATCAGCGCCTGACGCGTTCCAAACACTTTCTTGCATAATTGGTTTTGGAGGATTTTTCTTCCAGGGCCAAAAGATCACTGTTGCCAGAGTTAACTATTAGATTAGTTTTTCTGCCTTGAAGTAAAGTACAATTGGGTTAGCCTGCACTTGTTTTTTCCAATTTTCATCTCTTTTTCTCTCAAGTTGGTTTATGAATCAAGCTGAACGCTATCATGGCTCATAATCACTTTGTTGTGTTTCAGCATGCCGTGGCTGCTTTGGTTGTGGTTGATTTACATTTGAGCTTGTCACAAAACAGTGGTAATCTGCTTTAAGTCTGTTTTGGCTCTTGACACCTTGACAGGCTTGAAACTCTCACCTCCTGTTCAGGCCACATATCATCCTCAACCAAAACAACAAATGAACATTTGTTTTTCCATGAATTGGCCTCTCCCTTCTCCATTTGTTGTAACACTCTTGTTCTCCCTGTCATTCATGGAAAAAAAAACTTAAAAACCCAGAGGAACTTTTTTCTCTTTCTTCACTCTTCATTTCCTTTCAGCCATCTGCAGAATGTATATGACTCATCACACTGATGTTTGGAAAACATAATTTTCCCCATTAAAACATTTGCTGTAATTGTAATGAGGCTATGGAAAACAAAGATATCTACAAAGCACTCAATAGAAAAGGTGATTGTAAGTGATTGTTGTTGCTCTTCTCTTACAGACTCAGCTCTTCCAGCTCCTTATTTTGTTTGTTGACGGTGTTGTCCCTGTGTCCATGACACTGAAGCAAATTGAGATGATGGTTCTGTAAGTGGAAGTTATTAGAAGCGACCGTCAACTTCTCTCCCTCTTTGAAGTTTGGGGGTTGCCAAAAGCGAGTAATATTTTAAAGTACACCCTCCTGTTATGTGTCCACATCTGTTTTTGCTTGCGTGCTTGTGTGTGTGAGTGTGAGTATGCGTGTTTACATGTGTGTCTGTTCTTGCTTTTGTGTGTGTGTGTGTGTGTGTGTGTGTGTCCCAGTGTCCATCCCTTTGGTTGGATGTTTATGCATGCAAGCCTTGGCCCAGCGTTGGGTTGCACTAAACAGGTCCTTTAATCTGCGCCCAGAGGAGGATCCTTTCCAGTTGCTGCTGGGCTCCTGGCAAGGTGAGATGCCATCTCAGAGGAAAAAGTGTCAGTGTGTGTGTGGGTGGGTGTACTGAGAGATACTGACCAGTTGTGTTTGCCTCTGCGAGTGTACACACAAGAACATGTCTGGACGCAACTTGTTTTAAGTTACACCCGTTTTGCACCAGAGTCTCTCTCCTGTTGCTTATCAGAGAGCTAGAGGCAGGAAAATTTGGCTGAGAGAGAAAAGTCACACGTTTCCCCCAGTGACAAAGATAATTATCACTTGAGTGCAGCAGTAATGAGAGCAGAGGAAAACACTAAACAGAGCCCAGAGAGGGAGAGAGAGTAAACCTCTAGAGACACAGTGACCTGCCCACAAAGCGGTTTGCTAGAAATTACCGGATACAGTTTAACAGCAAGTCACACACAAGGGAGAGGAATTGCCTACTTAACAAACGTTGAACGTCCTTGATTTGATAAATGGCTGAACAGGCAGCAGCTCAGAGTGAACTATAGTCACTGATGGCAAGTTAGAAGTTTTCAGCCCTGTGTTTTCTAGCTCCTCCATCTTTTTCTTACATAAATATGTTAAGACATTTACTATATATTTATAAATATAGTAGTATTTATAGTGTTTTTCATTCACTCCCTTCTGGGACGTTCTTAGCTCCAACCCCCTCCAACAAATTAGGGAGACCACAAAGTGATAAGAAAGTAAATCCACCAGGATGATGAGTTGTGTGGTAAGACTGCAAAAGATTGCAAAAAAGTATAGACAGTAAAATAAACAAGGGGATACAAATGCTAGTTCGTTCAGCCAGCCAGGAACTCATTACACAGTAAATCAATCAAAGCTGTTGTTTATTACTGTTCCGAAGGGACAATGTATCCAAGACTAATAACCACACCATGCTAGCCCACAGAAATCAAACAGTGTTTGTTGGTTTGGAGCGCACCATCCATTGCTCACTCTCCACCCCCATCCCCTCCCCGAAACCTCCAACACTTCGACCTTCCTGCTGTTTCGAGGCACTGTCTAATGTTGACGTTCACTCTCACTGATCCAGCAGTTAGTTATGTGGTGTCTCTGAGAGTGAATCACCCGGTTTGGGAAAAGAAACTGGTGGACTCTCTGGTATATTCAACTGCCATTACGTAAAGGGATTGCCAAAGAATCACATAAAGTCACATTATTGAAATCTAGACAAGCTGTCTACTACCAAGCTATAACAAGTAAAGAGACATGGCTGCCAAGGCTTCAGTCTTAAATTCAAGTTTCCTTCTCCTCAGTGATTTAAAGTGTTGTTCATAGCCATAGAGGACCACACACACATACACACACACACATGTACACACAACACCAGCACAAATGTTTTGCAGTATTAACATAGCAACAGATGCTGTCTTAGTGACATCAAGCCTTTCACAAGTCTCTATTGTCTTTCACTACCCTGACCTGCTGGCTCAAGCCATGGAGGATATATATGAGTAAGATGGATCCAGCTGTGATCTCAGCTGTATTGAAACCTGATTGTTACAGGATTCCCATCCAAAATCTGCAAAATCTCCTGATCAGACCTAATGCCGAAATGTTTGTAATTCTTTTGAGGCTTCAGGGAGATGTGTAGGGTTGCTGAGCCTGTAAATATAAAATGAAGCTAAATCACCAGAGAAATTCTCTCTCTCACTGTTTCTTTCTCTCCTGACTGTGACAAATGAGGTTAGCTTAGACCTCACAGAGAACAAATGCTGCTGCTGAAGAAAAACATGGAAACCTCAATTAATTTCCCGATATATATTTGGAGAATGTCGAGGGCACAAAGGTCTCAAACAAAGGCCTTTGAACTCAACATAACATAACATTCTTAAACTAAGGTCAGTTGGTATAATTCAATCATTTACTGTCTTTACCCACTTATTTCCATTCAGGGTAACAGGAGCCTATCCCAGCATGCACTAGGGAAACATTCCGGAAAGGTTTCCAGTCCATCACATAGCTAACACACACAGCAAAATTGTATTCATTTAACTCCACACATATCTGGGTAAAATGTGCCTGGTTTAGTCAATGGTCGACATAAAATAAAGTTAGAAGCAAAGTTTTCAGAAGCAAAATATATTTATCTCAACCAAAGATCAGAGAAAACCTTTGTCCTTCTGCAAATATCAGCCAGCTCTCTGTGGGTCTATGCTCCTTTCTCTGTGAATTTTCCCCCAAATCATGAGATTGTTCTACAGCATTGTAATCCTATGCAATCTCAATAGCTCATTGTTTTGAACAATAGGCTGATTCACAAGTAGTGGGTCGAATCCAGAAATGCAGATATAAACCCCTAAGGACCACAACTGGACCCTATAAAGTAAACCCTGGCACTCAGCACCACATGGTAGGACAGTTTCCCACGCTGACTCAGTCGTAAAGCAACAGTATATAACAGTATACACCTGATGCTTGGTTTACACAGGATCACACTTTTCACCAGGCCTTTTTACTGTATGTCCTTTTTCAACAAGTTATTATGATTGAATGTTATGAACTGATCAAGTCTTGAGCAGAAGAGTTTATCGAAGCTTTGCAGTGATGCTGTTACAACAAGAGCCATTTGCCATTTTATGTGAACTTTTATGGTGCAAATTCCATTACTTTATACATCCCAAAAACGTTGCCACAACCCACTCAGCCTTCAGGCCTCATCATTATGGGAACCAGTTCTCTGTTGCGTGGTGAAGTCTTTGAGATTAGGACGTGGGATACTGAGAAATGAATCAGAGGTAATGTATGAAGGATACAAATTACATTACATTATAAAATAAAAAATGTAACCTCCTTGATTCCAACCATCCATTATAAGAACAGATTTTTATGCACTCATTGCAAAAAAGGACAATAAACACATTTGGGTTGAGTGTAAAGCCTCATAAATTTCCCATCAGTTCCACTATTTTCGCACCATCTACTTTGATATGTGACATCCACCAAAGAATGATTTCATCTGACAAGCTGCTTTTAAAAGTTTGGGATTTTGAAAATGATTTCTTCACTTGGGTTGATGCTGTAAACTGCCACACAGCTGCAGACCTCATCTCTCCAATCGAGAAAAAACAGACGAAGATGGAAAAGTCTTCACTCCCACAGGTTCCAGGTTCCACGTTGATCAAGATGATAGAGGCAAAGAGGAGAGAGAGATTTTAGCATGGAAGAAAGGAGAGTGGGAGCAGAAGAGTGGAAAAGATTTATCAGAGGAATAACCTAACTGTATTGAACTGTGATGATCACTCAGGTATGATAAAATGATGAATCGGATTAGAGACTAAAATGCATTGTGTCAGCACTGTGTGAGTTTGGATCTGTCAGTCCCACCAGACACGCAATGTGTGTGTGTATATGTGTCTCCGCCTATATTTCTGGCTCTTTCTCTCATGTGCATGCATACAAACATGCACACACATGCATGTATGCACACATGGATGCTTGGCACACACACACACACACTGCAACCATTTAATAATCCACTGGCACATCTACATGTCTCATTTATGTCATCAGTCATCCCCATCTCTCCCTGGACTGGAACAGCTGAAATGCTCCCCATGGCACAGCAAAAATCATGACCACATCTGGATGAAGTCCCTGCATCCACTCTGTAAACAAACCATCATGGTTCCTATTATTTCTGATGGTAAGTGATTTATCATGCCTCAACACTTTCTGGATTTGAAGGCCTCCAACAGCTTAGCTTGAGATGCCTGCCACACGCCAGGACTTTGGCAAGTCAATTGAAAATTAATTTCCCATAGCTTAACCCGTCATTATTAGTTTAAGATATTAACATTTGAGTTGTTTCCTTTTTACTCATCAGTTGTCTTGATTCATCAGCAACAAATGTTGCTAAGTCAATATAAAGAGCTGCATGTCAGCAAATGTTACTAGTCCACTCAAACAAAATATTGAATATTGAAACTGATCTAATGATTAATGAGAGCTGAAAAGTGTAAAAAAAAAAAAACATTATCTCTGATACTTTAACTTGGAGCATCATTGTGGAGATACAGTATTATCCAGTTACAGTATTATTAACGTTGGGTGGCATCATAGATAGAGTAAATGGTTGACAATTGAACAGGCAGTTGTATTTGTTGAACAGTTGATAAAAATATAAAGCTACCTTGTAAAGGCAAACAAGTAGTTGCAAGCAACTACAAAGAAGTACTAATACGTATTTTTAAGGACAAGTAAAACAAAGGGAATTAATGTTAAAATGACTTGCCAAACAGGAATCCCATCCAAACTGAGATTATTTTCTCAACATCAGTGGATTGTGTCCGTATATTTGCCAAAGTCAGAAAAATGTCTTAACTTGTACAGGTCTGAATACAAAGGAGAAAATTATTAATTGTCAAGCAAATGTTTCACAGGACCTGACAAACGTAATGAATAGACTATACTTCTCAATCTGTCAGTTCCATATTTGCTTTAGGATACACAGTGTTTAGCAGGTTTTTGAGGCTCCTCTAATTCCAATTCATACGGGCAGCTCATTTCAAACAGTCAGGGCCATTTTTAAACGTAAAAAACACAGGAACATTTATTTGACATATTAATAACCAACCATAGACAGCTAGCGGTTTACATAAAAAATATATAAAACCCAAACCATGATGAATGTCTGTGAATGAGCCCTTCAAAAAAATGATCACACCGCACACACTTACTATGTGTACAAGCTACTTTGCTGACACCAATATCAGGTCACTTGTTCTATACACGGTGCCCAAAATATCAGACCCAGACCTGTGCTTATACAATCGGACACATGCACAGGGACACACGCGCCCACACACACACACACAAACAGACAAATCTTATTCCCCCCCGAGGTCTCGACTCTGGATGCACTCGTGAAAACCCAGAGCTATTTACATTACAATCATACAATCAAAACATTGTTTACATTGGTCTCCCAGACAATAAATCAGTACTGGCCGTCTGCCACCTCTACATTGACGTAATGCACCTTACAGGGGATGAACAACTGATTACAGGTCCTAATTTAGGCAACAGCTTTGTCGAAATCCTCATATGCTGGATGTTACTCAACTGGCAGCAGTACAGGTTAGAAAGGATATCTATTGTCACTGTTGATTTGTCCAAGGCCTCTTACAGTCATCTAATCATGAAATTATTTGGGCTTTTCATAAACATTTAGCAGAGGCAGTCAGCAAGTTTTACAGTCAGATTTAGTAGTCTATTCATGCAGTATCCTTTGCTGGTTTGTATGAGGATAAAGACTGCAATTAAGTAACATTCAACAAAACTGAACTCAGATATTAAAGAGGATCAATTGTATCAGCTTGTTGCAAATCTGATCGCCTGCCAAGCATTTCCCGCGCAAGGAGATATCATTTCATGGAGCACCTGGACTCATCATCATTGTCATCATCATCATCATAATGGACTTTAGTAACATTGTATTCATAATAAACATACTCAGAATTACTTCAGCAGATTTATTTAACTCGACTTGACAAGATGAGGAGCTTAAAGACTAATTACAAGGCCCAAAGACGAGAATGGAAGAATAATGTACATTTCTGAATGCATTTTAGTCTCTATTACGTCATTTCTCAATTATGATTCCCTTCAATACTATGTCTCCAGCTGTTCAGTATTACATGTAAATACAGTCCAAGTTCAGACAAAACATAATGTAATAATGTATTTACTGTTTGGTCTTAAACTGGGCAATGCACATACACATATAAATAGACACACACCAATAGTTTTCATTATGGGACTTTGTTAATTCTCTTTCAAACAAGAGTTGTTGTTGTGAGAGAAACTAATTGAAACCATGCAGAAGAGAAGGAAGTGTGATGCCTCATTTCTAGTCAATCTGCCTAATAAAGAAGGCTCTGGGATTTGACTGAATGGAGAAAGTTGCATTATTGTGGTAACTCAAACCATTTAGATTTGTACAAGTAACTGCATTGGGCAGCGTCAGCAGCACATGTGGGTTCAACCAAACTGGGACCATATGAAACCCTATCCTTTGTGTGCACCAGAATGGCTTTTACAAGCATACATTTGTAATGTGCAAGCCCAGTCATGTATGCAGGCTTTTAGCGCTTTCAAGAAAGTGGAAAATGTGTGTGTGTGTGTGTGTGTGTGTATGTGAATGTTTGTGTCCGTGCAGAGCATGCAGGTGAGGACTGGTTCATGTGAACCCCACCCAGAACAACTTGTGTTGAGACACTGACGTTGAAAGAATACTCTTCAGAACAGACACCCAAAAAATGAACAAAAATGGTCACTGTTGGCATCAGATTCTTAAAACAATAAAGCTTATGTAGTGTATGTAGTGTAGTTTATGTAGTGTTGCTGTGAAAGCCACACAATTAAATAGCAGCTCATTGCTTTTTTAAAGTTTTTTAATTAACTTAAATCTTTATTCCTAGACACAAAGGTTTCTAAACTCTTGCTCATCTTATCTTGGCCCTTGTTTTTATTTGCTATTCATCTTAGACACCTTTCAAAAATGTTTAAAATGTGTAGTCTCATATGACAGATACTTGAGGAGTCTTTTTAGTAGCATGGAATTGTGTAAAATGGGTGACTATATGTCTAGCTAGTCTATGGTTTTGGACCAGGTCATGAGGATATTAAGGGTTTATATGGCTCTGGATAATGCACTTTCTGTACTGTGCCTTAGGAAGGGTTAGATGGAAGTAAGAGTACTTGGTCAAAGGTATAATGGTGCAGTGTTTAAGGTGAATGGTAAATATCTGAGCAACAACTAAGGCAAAACCACATCAGGTAAAAGTGTAAGGTCAAAAGTGAGTCTCTGTTGCTTTGACCCTATCTAAACTTCTAGTGGAAGTTTGCAGATGCAGTTATGAATGCCACTGTATCCAACCCTATAACACCTGATTCACTCTGTGCTCTCAGGGCTAAATCTATTCATGGCTTTATCGAAATATTTAGAGATAATGTCTGCTGGTCCAAAGTGTACATTGTGGTCATCTCCAGATTTGCAAAAAGAAATATATCTCAAAAGGACTAATACATTCTTACAAAACCCACTGAATCCATTTCTCCTTTTTTATTGCTGTCTTTGGACTGTTTGACTGCAGCGCTCAGCCTAATATAAATTTGCTATCCTGCTCTTCCCCCTAGTGTACAATGATGGGACTTCAAACTACTAAAAGTTTTTTCCGCTATTAAGCATGTGTGGCCTCTGGGAAGTCAGTTCTATTCATGTGTCTTCATTTCACTGAATCTCTAGTGAACATCAGGGTGTATCACGTTTTCATTGATGGGTGAATAAGTTAGAAGGTTATTTTCTCATTTAACTCATGCAACAAATTTTAAAAAATTCAGTATACAAATAATAGTATTAGGCAATGACAATGTCTGCCATCCAAACATGATTCGAGTTCCTGTCCTCCTTCCTCCCCTCTTATAGGAGCTGTATACTGATAGCATAGTAATGCATCTTACTATTATTCAGAGTCGGAACAGCTATGGTAACAGAATTGGGTAGTCATATCATACACCATCCACAACTGCTGGTGTAATTCTTTTTACATGCTTAAGTCTATTATTAGCTAATAAGATGCAGTGTTAGCCATGCCTTTAGCTTCTAATTATTGGTGCAGAACTGCTGAGGCAGCTGTTTCAAGCAGCAGTCGTCCAATTAGTCTTTGACTGTTAGTACAAAGTAGTCCCTATACTGCTGACCGGGCTGTTTTAAGTCAGAGGGTGAGCAGTGCCTTTAGTCTAACATTTTGTGTGTAATGAGCATTAGCTATACTCTGATAGGTTGTGTGCTCCACCCACTGCCTATGGTGATCTGTTAGCATATGATCGACATTGTCCATAAATGCAACAGATTCTAGATTACACTATCTCTCAAATGTTTCATGTTTTTTTAGTTTTATGTTAGTTTTTGACAAATTGAACATCACTTGCAATCATAATTTAGGTTTTAACAGTTATTGATGAAGCTGTGTGTAGGCCTGTTTGGCTAGTAGGTGAATTGCATCAGTTTATAAGTGACACATCTTTGGCCCATCCAAGGAACAGAAGAGATTTGTCTCTATTTAATTACTCTAAGTCTAGCCTAGTTCAATGTTAGTTGTTAAGTAGCCACATTCTCTGGCTCCGCCCACCGCTGTCCAAACCGGAAGTTTAGCTGTTGTTGTCACACTGGAAGAAAATGGCTGCTGCTCCGACTTTTTTTCAATGAAGACACTGAAATTTCAATTTCATTTCGTTTTCTTGCATTGGAGTAACAGTCAACCGCTATGCAATCTTAAAGGCAAGTCCATTCTGTTTGTTCAGATTGACATCGCTTCATTGGTTTGTGTCTCAGATGATGTATAGCGTAGCTAATAACTTGCAGCTTGCCAGGGAACAGGCTAGCATGCTAACGTTAGCCATGTTAGCCACCACCATCAGGCATCAACGAGCTTGTTGCTGTGTTTATCCATTCGCTTGCTTAGCCTCGCAATCACCTGAGTTTGCTAACGCTAGCTATTTTTCTCTTTACTTTTGCTTGTTGTGCACCTTACTCTGATAAAACCCACGAAATGTTACCAAAAGATAAAACATTTTAGATGCAACTGTTAAGCTAGTAAGCCTTGTTAGCTGTCTGTGTCTTGCACCTGATTGAGTGCCAGCCAAGCTATCTGTGGCTGGCTGGTCTGACATTACTGTCTTAACAACTTGCAAGCTACACCAAGTGCAAGTGTGTTAATTTATCTGCTGTTTCTTTTTGCCCTTGCTGCATGATATATATGTGTGCTGTTTTTCGGTACAGGGTGTGAATGGTCACTTTAGGAAGGTGACCGTGTGGGGCAGAAAGGACAGCATCGTCTACCGTCACTCGCCTTGCAACTGGCGGTGGACCACAATGGTAAGCTTAATTTCTGTTAGGTCATTTATCTCTGTTTTGCATCAGATCAAATTATTTAACTTGATTGTCATGTTCAACCTCAGAATATGGAGACTAGAACGAGTGAAGATTGATTTGCTCAAATGGATTCTTATTTCCCTCCTCAGCAACAACTTTTGGAATATGCATTGGATCGAGCCGAGGTAAGAGCTATTTGTTTTTTGTAAGAGAAAGAAAGCAAAATAGTGTGTGTGGGCACACATGCATGTGCACCCATTGATTACAATATGTATTGATCATGTCATTCATCTACTATCTATTCCACTGTGCATTGCTACAATGTATTATCTGTTATTCAGTACACTGTTGAAAGTGCTCGACAACGACCAGCCAAAAGAAGAATCTCATCTGGTGGGAGGAAGAGTTTGTATCAGAAGCTCTATGAGCTTTACATAGAGGAATGTGAGAAAGAGCCAGAGTTAAAGGTCTGTATAATTTCACTTATAACTAATTCATTATGAACATGGCAATTTAATGCAGAGCAGCAACATGTTATTAGGAAAAATTCAATGGAAAGGGATGATAATATACTTGTTTTCCATCTTTGGTGGGCATGGTTCAACATGTGCCATATTTCTATTGCTTATATTGAGGATTGGATTCTTACGTCTGTTTTTCGTGTCGACTTCCTGAAGAATTTGAGGAGAAATGTGAATCTACTGGAGAAGCTGGTGTCTCAGGAGTCAGTATCGTGTCTGGTGGTCAACTTGTACCCTGGGAATGAAGGCTACTCTTTAATGCTCAGGGGCAAGAATGGATCTGGTGAGGGACCTCAATTAATCGATTTCCTGCCTACCTACCTGCCTGTCTTTTTAATGGAGTCTTTTATAGTAAATAAATTGAACTTCCAGCATGAAGACACACTACTTCATTACAGTTGTATTCTGTGTGTACCCGAACCATCTGATCTGTAACATATATGTTTCTGTGACTTTCTAGACTCTGAAACTATTCGTCTGCCATATGAAGAAGGAGAACTGCTGGAGTACTTGGATGCTGAGGAGTTGCCCCCTATTCTGGTGGATTTGTTGGAGAAGTCACAGGTGAATATGTACTGTATATATACACACACACATACACACACACACACGTGTACAGTTCATTTGATACTTTTAAAATGTATTTCATTGCATCAGCAGTAAAATTGAATTAAAAATTATATGAATATGTTCTTACAACGCTGGAAGTATTCTACTGCACACTCAAAGGCTTCAGACACATTTCATATGTACCTATCTTAAATGTATCTAAGTGGCAATGACAACATAACTTTGCTCACCTTATGTGCCCCATTGGTGGGCATGGCCAGGAATTTGCAAAGTTTCTGTTCATTATATTGCCAATTCATTTATTATGTCCCCTTTTTGTCCCCCATAAGATTCTGTTTTCTATCTCTCCTATGGTTAAAACTCTCCATGTGCGTTATTATGTCTCAGGTGAACATCTTCCACTGTGGCTGTGTGATAGTCGAGGTGAGAGACTATAGGCAGTCTGGCAATACTAAGATGCCCACCTATCAGAGCAGACACATCCTGCTGCGGCCGACCATGCAGGTAAGCCAAATACAATCCATCACAGAAAAATACATTAAATTGACGTTCAAATACCTCCCTACAATTGTCTAAACTCTCTTGCATTGTGTTGTCCTTTGTGGAAAGTTCCACTCAAGAATGCTGAAATGAATCAATAAATGTATTTGCAAATAATATTTAACCCAGGTTTGATTTTGAGTTAAAATAGGTAAATGAAGTTGCCACAAGGAAGCCGTAAACAAGCCAAGCTATGTATATCTGTTCTGTCTCCTGCAGACTCTGATCTGTGATGTCCATGCTATGACCAGTGACCACCACAAATGGACACAGGTAGTGTGGCCTGTACAAACAAAACGCCAGATCCTGTCTCATTTTCACTCTTTTCCATCCACAAATGACATTTATCACACTCATACACATCCCACCCTGATTTAACACATCTCATGCCCACATGGACTTGCAACACACTCTAGGTCTTCACATGACATAAAATGCTCAACAGTGCTCCTAAATATATTCCTATAGAAACCCATTCATACATGTAATTCATAGAATATAAAATACACTTCATTTTCAGTTTTTCTTTGATCATTTAAACAAATGTTTTCCTCCTCTGCTGTACCACTGAACTTACCCATTGCCTGACCTTAATTGTGCACAAGTACAAAATCCTCTATCGTCGTGCCTTGACTCCTATTAGCATCATCGCGTTGTGCAAAGTGTCTGTTATCTCTGCTGCAGGATGACAAATTGCAGTTGGAGAGCCAGTTGATTCTGGCCACAGCTGAACCTCTCTGTCTGGACCCCTCCATCTCTGTCACCTGCACAGCCAACCGCCTGCTCTACAACAAACAGAAAATGAACACTCGCTCCATGAAACGGTATTTGACACACACACACACACACACTTGGGACCAATTCACTTTCAAGTCAACAAATTCCACTATGTATAATAATCAGTATTTGAATGTTGATATATCCTATCACAAATGAAATTGTTGAAAATGAATGCTCTATCATTATGAAATGATAAATGAAATGACTCAAAAGTGAATTGACCCCAACTTTGAGCTTGTGTGTGCCATCCTATGGTATGTGTTTAATAAGACACACACACACACACACACACACACCCTGAGCTGAACCATGTCTGTCTATGTTTTAGGTGTTTCAAGAGGCACTCTCGGGCAGCCCTGAACAGGCAGCAGGAGTTGTCCCACCTGCCCATGCCACCACAGCTACGTCTCTATGACTACCTACAGAGGAGGAAGGAAAGAAAATCTGCCCCCCTCACAGACCTCAAGATCTCCAAGATTGGAAACGTGAGTCACCAGTGAACCCACTATTTTACAATCTTATGCATACAGTATACATACGCACATACATATCCAACTAAGTCATCTGGGACTGTTTGCCATTTGGTAGTCATTGTCCCACTCGATGAAATCTGTTTGTTCATTTTTCCACCCACCCTCCTATCCATCACACATGATAGCTCAGTTGCCACTGATCGAACAAAACAAGGGGGAATGATGCATTTCAGCACTATGTTCCAGCATTTTTTTTTTTAATTACACTGATTGGCCCAATGAGGGCGCTACAATAACAGGTCAAATCAAGGTGACATTCATTACTGATTGGCCTAGAGGGGGGTTGCATCATTCATAGGGGACGACGTGTACTTTTGTCTTGTGAATTCACAACTAATTGACCTTCCTTGTTAAAAAAACAATGCTCATTTGTTTTTTGCTCTTACCTCTCTTTGTTATTTCTTTTCTCTCCCTCCCTTTCCTGGCTGTCCTCACGTGGAGTGTGTTGACATGTGGAAACAGAGCAACTGCCAACTAAGTGTACCGAAGGAAATTGATGTAAGTAGCTCAATAGTCTCAACACGCATGCACTCACACAGCCCACACAGCTTTAAATCCACTAAACAGTAATCATGTAAAGCATAACAACCCAGATGGATTTGCTTGTGTGTTGTTCTAGGTGGAGAAATATGCTGTGGTTGAGAAGTCACTGCAGTTGGAGGACTCTCAGCCCACTGTGATCTGGCCTGCTGAGGTAAAAGTGGCAGCCGGCAGCTACAGTACACCAGCATAAACACACAGATCCATCACAGGTGCTTTCTGCAGACAGAAATGAACATGGGCAAGCTAAATGTTGCTATAATGTGTAATGCATCCATACAAAACAAAAAAGAGTGACTCTTTCTGACCCCCTGCCTTATGTGCAGAAATAACACACTTCTTATATTTGCACTCAAAAAAAAAGATGACAAAAAAGACGCAGGTAAAAAGTGCCTCTAGTGGATCTACACCCTTAGACAGATTCCGCTTTGTAGGTCAACTACAAAAAGCCCATTTGTCCCACTTTGTTTCTCCCTCTTATTCTCACAGGAGGTTGTAGATGACTACACGTTTGAATGTGAGGTGGGGGGCCAGGCCCAGAGGACCAAGGTGTCCATCTTCCAGTCGATGGGAGACCCGCTGGTGTATGGGAAGATCTACTGTGCTAAAGAACCAAAAGCAGAGGAGGACAGCACAGACCTGAAGCTCATACATCCACCGTAAGTATATTGTTTGTTTGTGTGTGTGTGTCTGATTTAAATGTGGAAATATTAAATCTCCATTTAAACTCTTGAGTTTATTATATTATTTATTATTTTTATTATTTTTTTCTCTCTTGTTCACAGATTCCTCATAGGTTCAAAGATAGATGCAGACCGGTAAGACACTTTGTTTGCTATGTTGAGACTGATGGTATTTCAGTCTGAATGCACAAATATTAGGGATACGCTCTTGGAGAATATAATATATGTTTTGATTTTGATTTTTTTTTTCAGGTTTCTTACTCAGTACAAAGGAGTGTATGAGAAGGATGTGAATTGTCCAGTGAAAATGTCCCATAACTCAGGCAGCATGGGACAGGGGCCTCCCTCCCCCAGCAAAGATACTGAGGTGAGTGCTGCCCAACT
>OOFE01019759.1:0-11870 GCA_900323365.1 Monocentris japonica | reverse complement strand
CTTCCCTCTGGGGCTCCCTGCCTCCCTCCCTCCCTCCCCCTTAGTGCTGTCCCAGTTGGGCTGTGGGCTGGACGGGTCTGGGCCCCCGCTGCCTTCTCCAAGGCTTCAGCAGCAGCACCAGCCACAGATCCAAGTAATACAGCAACTTTAACATCTATATACACATATACATCTCTATAGGACCCAAGTGCACAACTACTGAACCCTAGTTGTGGATACTCTATAGGAGACTTGATTCAGCAGCCAACTCTTCTTTTCTTCTTTTATCTGGTAGGCAGATTTATGCTGTGGTACTGTACTGTGGTTCTGTCAGGTTTGATTTTCTTTATGCTCTGTATTATAATCCAAGAAAGACAGGGGTTTCTTTCTCTTTCTTTTTCACAAGTCTAGAAGTCTAGTGTTTTCATCAGACCTGGGCTAAATGGATCTGCAGTTTCATTAAAGCTTTTCAACCATTTTCATATCTCAGTGTCCCCAAAGAAGCAAATAATACTTGAAACCATTTTTAATATTTATTGATTGATTGAGAGAAACGAGACCTTTTACTAACCTAAATGAAAATATGAAATTTGAGTCTAAATATTCAAAAGTCTTTACTATTTTCTTTGTAAAATTGTAAAAAGTTGTTTTTGACTTGCATCTGTAGTCAAAATAATCTTAAAAATCACTGTTTGAAGAATCTGTTTAGTTTCAATTGTTCCTCGTGAACATATAAGTAATGAATTAATAGTAGTTGAAGTGTAGTGTTTCATCCCAGGTCTGATTTTCATCAAAATATGCCATCACCATTCCATCACCACTTCTGGGGTTGTTTTTTGTGTTGTTATCAGCCTGCCCTCACCATCCACTTCATCTTGTGTTGTACGTAGATCGCTGCAGACACTCCCAGCACCCCAAACACCAGAGCTTGTAGCACTTCCAACGCCAGTAACTAACAGCGTGTCGAACTGGGAGGCATGTTCTTACAAAGCACTCAGCGAGTCTGCTTTTATAATCCCACATAATACTGTCATCTGATACATTTTGTTCAGGTTTTGCTGTGCTGATTGCATTATAAACAAACTGACAGATTAAGACATGGTAGGCTGTTACGCTGTAAGCATGTGATGTGTATCGTATGGTATCAGTGGATCTGTTCCATTTTTGCCCAGTTGAAGTTGCTGACTTACTCAGAACAGAAAGCACGGTTGCTAAGCTGCATGTCTGTTGTTGCCAGGGTCACAGCGTACAACTGTTGTCTCCAGAAAAGCTATGACACCCGCAGAGCGGTTGACGTCTAATGCCACTGGTGCTGCTTGACTGTATCCTGCCTCACTCCCCAACCCCCCCAACCCCCAATCTTGAGCCCATTTATCTCCCTTCCTTTCTTTCCCTTCCCTCTGCAACCCATTAACCACTCCTGCGTGTTTCTCCGTACACTCCTAGTATGTCGTACCAGGCTTCAATTCAGCTTAACTAACTCATGGCACTCATGGACTGTCTACAACACAGTGCAACCTGCTGAAAGTCCAGGCAATACTTTCATGAATCCAATCTCAGTCATGAAATCTGCTCAACGCTGGTGCTAGTGAATGGTTACACCATGCTGCAGATACCTACACAGGCATATTTGTACCACCCAATAACTAGATCAACCAACGAAAAGGTTCAGTCTTTTGCTCGTAGTCTCACACTGAAATCAAGTCTGATGTTGGTTTTCTGTCTTTCTCTCTCCATTGGACAGTTGCAATTCTTGCAGCACCAAATGCAGCAGCAGCAAATGGCTATGGGAGCAGCAGCTCCTCAGGGGGGAGCACCTCGGCAACATACCGCCAACCAACCAAGAAGTAAGAGGAAGAGGAGCACGCCGCAACCCCTCCCTAAATCATGACAGAGAACACTATCACACTAAAATCCCACCCCCTACCCCACAACCCCATCATCATGGGGACATGAATGATCCATACTGTGCTTTTTGTCTGTCTCACTGTGGAGACTGCAGACAAAAACAAACTTTTGTCCTTTTCATTTGTCTTTTAGTAGCTAAAAAAAAAGTAATGATTTGTATGTAATGGTTGTCAGAGTTTTTGGAGAACCAAAACTAGGTCCGCCATAAAAGATGGGATTTTTTAGAAGAGGGAGCCCTACACGTAAAAGAACCTTATTCATATTTTTTGAAATGAAACAGAAAAGGTTGGTTCTCTTAGGTAGGGGGGCTTCCACAATAACATATTTCCCCTTCAGGACGGCGTTCTCTATGGAGGCCCTGTTGACTGCGAGGATCATTAACGCACATTCTCAGAGGATTCCTCATGAGCCTGCCTGATCCTCCTGTCTCTGCTTGGTTGACCCCGGTAGAAACTGCCCTTAAGCACGGATCCTGGCTGAGCTTACTCACACCAAATCCTCCACGTAACCATTACATGTGAAAATGCAAATCTGACCTTGGAGTAGTGCCTGGGGGCAGCCCTCTACCTCTTCGTCTGTTGGAAGTCTTTACTCTTATTAACAATCCTGGCACAGGGCTCAACCGAGGACTCAAGATCAACATGCAAGACTGTGTATCTGCTTTTGTACAGCACACTTTGAAAAGGTATTTCCTTTTAAATTAGTTCAGGAGCCATGAGCGTATTCTTACGAGATATCAAGAGAGTGTGTGCGTGTGAGACATTTCTGGACACTGAGGAATAATTTTTTAAAGTCTTTGTCAGCAGTTTTATTGTTATTAAAAAAAAAAAAGAATATATATTGACAGTGGAAAATACAGCTTTTAGATAAAAGTGCTGTTTGTGGCTCTTTATTATGCTGTCCTGACACTCTGTATGACTTTGTCGATGAGTTTCCGGATCTCTCTGTGCCGCGCCATAGCTCGGCTGATGCATTCCTGCAGCTTCTCTCCTGACAGTGACGTCCCACCTGAGCCAGAAGGAAAGAGGGTTAGCATTAGCTTAGCATTGTAACTGCAAGATTGAAAGAGGGGTTAAACATAACTATGTATTTCAAGGGCTAACTTGATTTGAAGCTAAACATCAAGGTGAGTCTGTGTAGAAAAGTGTGACATTTGTGCACCTGTTGTTGGCAGTGTTTTGATTCTGATGTGGAGGCTGATCTGACCATAATCCACATCAGATCAACACGATTAAAAGAGTTCCTAGCATACAGGCTGTACTCCTATGGTAAGAGGGTTGAGCTACTTGACAAAGAGTCACATAAGTAAAGCTACATTCACTCAAAATTTATTCCACCCATACTGGTTCTAAAACGCTGATTTTTATAGCCTTTCTGTGTTAAAGCACATCAGAGTAAGTTTTCTGTGTATCATTTTTTACCTGCCATTTGTTTTCTAGCTATATATGATTCTCTCTATAGAAGTATCAAACAGCAACAGGTAGTTGTGAACTACATACAAGTGCATTGTAGAAATAACAAATTAGTAAAATTCAGCCTGTTATTTCTACAATGCAGAAATAACAGGCTGAATTTTACTAATTTGGGGGTTTGACGTGAAGCCTGACCTGGCACTCTAAAACCATAACGAATGTTTGGGAAGCTAGATCAATGTCTTCAACATGGCTTTTTTGACAATGAAAACCTCTTGAGTTTTCCTTTGTGAAGTGAGAGATTGGTTTTGCGCTGGATACAGCCTGAAGAGGGAGAGGCGTATGATTACTGGCTGCGTTTCTGACCTGGTTTGTGCACAGAGCAGAGCCGGTCTTCCTCATCTGTCACCACAGTGAGTTGAGCAGTTGACAGGCTCTCCTCCTCGGCTGTGGGGTCAACAATCAGTATGGAGCTACATAGAGGACAGGGCAGGCGGCGTTACAAACAATGCACATGACATTTATGGATGCAGATATTTTTATCCTGGGCTGAAGGGAGTTCAGTACTGAGTACCTACTGGAAATGATTCACTTACTCGTCAAAGACACAAAAAGAGGCACCAACTGGATGTTTGTGAATTCGCAGCCCATTTCTCTTCTCTAAATTCACTTCCGGTGTACATGTCTCTGTGCTGATGGCGACCTCTGGAAGTTGAGCTGGGGGGGGAACAGGGAAACAATGAGGGGAATGTGCTCATAAAAATACAGGACGCAGAGAATAGAGACTCCTGGTGGTGGGGGCTATAAACACCATAGTCGACTTGAGTTAACTTGGGATGGAAGGTACTGTATGTGTGTTTGTGCATGAGCACGTGTATATGGTGGAATAAGACTATTAAACACAAAAATACCCGCCTTATATAGAGACGGTAAGAATATATTTGATTTTTATAACATTTCTATTGAGACCACTCTTAATGACAAAGAAGACTAGATATGTACCACCACGCTATTATTGAATAACACAGAAAAATATAACGTGCAAGATACTTATATACTTATATACACGTTATATTTATGGACCTTGTTTCAGTGGCGTGAGTCGTAGTTGCTGAATACTGAACTGATTAAAGCCAAAGGGTTATTCAAAGGTCACTGTGAACCCGGAAAGATCATGATGGCAAATTACTCTACAAAAAAAACTCTACACAGGAAATATTTATTTTTTGTGATTCCTGAAAAATAGTTGAATGTAAATTATGTCACATCAGTGAACTGAACTTATATTGTGTGTCATTATTCTCCAAGCACTTACTGTTCTTCAGGGCAGCCAGCAGGGCGATGATGCAAGCATCCAACAAGTTCCCATCGTAGTCGAGACACATAATGTCACAGTACAGCACCCAGCAGAGCTGAAACCAGAAACACCAGAATCAGGACCACTGACCCAAAATTATGACTGTACCAAGAATCCCAATCTAACAGCACCAAAGGGTGTTTTTAAATCAGTATGGACTTACCTTTCCTCTTTCAATGCACAAGTCTTCTGTCTGTATCACATCAGAGCTACAAAGCCAAAGACAATATCTTGGGTTAGTAAAAGCCTGACTGTAGCATCAGGCGAGTGAACCAGGGTTCACACCCTCACTTTGACATCAAATTCAAGGACTTAAATGACTTTCAAGGTCTTGATCGGTGAAATTCAATGACTGAAATTGGCATGTTTTGGAGTAAGACATGGCATTGGTCAAAAAGTATTTTTTATCAAATACTTTCAAGGCCATCCATTCATTAAAAAAAAAAAAAAAAAAAAAAAAAACATGTTTCAAACTTTCCAGGATTTTCACTTCTGATTCCTCTAACAAAATTGAAACTGAGAATGTGGATGGGAGACTGCAGTACCTCACAATTACATCGGCGATGAACTGGCTGGCAGCCTGGGCCTGCTCTCCCGGCGGCCCGGGACGGAACCGAGAGGAACACAGAGGTGGCAGGTCCACGTTGGGCACTAAGACACACACGCACAATAAGTCCTCGGGTCACCCAGACACAGGGGACATCACCTGTCACACACACTGAGGTGCACTTAAAGATGCTTACACACACTCCTCATTCTGACAACTTACCGATGTAACCTTTACTGGGTGCCTCCACTGTAGGGTTCGCCAGCTCCTTTGGATGAGGAATTACAATCAGAGTTAGACATTATCTTCATCAAAGAAACTCTCTGACTGTTTAATAAAGTTTTTTAACTACTGTCGTAATAGTTTACCGCTTTGATCCCACAGATGACCGTGGTGTTTCCGACCTTCACCAAGGCTGAGCCATCTGCTGTGGATATGGACCCTAAGGAGAGCCGCCACACAGAGAAATGATCCCATGTTGATTCAAATGTTCCCCTAGATCATTCATATATACTCCTCATCATTTTGCCTCACCTATATTCAATGTTGTGGTTCTAAATTCTCCCAGTTCCCTTCCATCAGGTCGGCAGTTTTCTTTCTGAACAGATAAAGATTCATATGTTAGACCATGTTGTCATTAATAGGGATTAAGAATCAATCAATTAATTGAACAAATAAGCTTTCAATCACAATTAACTTGTATCAACTATTGGCTAAACATGGATAATGTTTGTCACTGACCAGAAAACTCCTGTGGTACTCCAGGGGCTCAACAGTCCTTAAAGTACATGAGTGGAGGTAGAGAGAAAGAGAAGAACCAAAAAGTGGTTATTATCTTGAACTATCTTGAAATTGAAACAGTTTATCAATACAGACAGATCCTGCTCATTCACTTATGCTGGCTGAGGATTTATTCCCAATCACAGACAGCTCGGAAAGTGAGAATGATAAGAAACAGAGGCTGTTCTGCTTCTTTACGGTATCCAGAAAATGCTCTGGCTATCCGATACACTCCTACGATCACATTGGTGTCAGTAAGGAAACTACTACTACTTCTGTCACGGGCATTTAACCTCCTCGGGTCAGATATGCCTGTGTTGTGAATACATCGATCAACTGGACAGGACACAACTCAAACAGGTCTGCATGGATGGCGTTATTAAAGCCTGCCAGGCGGAGACCAGAGGTAAGCTATCATATCGGATAAATTCACATCAGAGCCGATAAAACGCAAATAAAAGGTAATTTTTCACTATAATATAGATAAGCTTACTTGAAACCAGCCGCCATGATGTTTTGATTAACCACGTGGGTTTTGGAAACGTACTACGGCAGCCGCAGATGGACATTTGCCTGTGCTTGAACTCTACAGGCACGAATAAACCAGTTTAGATCTCTAACTTATTTATCTGCGAATCTCGACACAGGGCCAAGAAGCTAATGTCAACACATGATTTACACCTCATCCCCAACACAAACTGTGAAGCTTGTCTTCTCTCTAATAGCGTAACAGTACTAAAAGTGCTATTCACATTCCCATCCACTAGATGGCAGTGTGTCTTTACATGCTAACGCACATTTACTAGGCGTACTCTTGCACGGAACTGATGATGTGGTCAAGAAAAGTGTGGCACTTCCGCATTGACATTGTGTTCAGTTGTGATTGGGAGTTTATTGAACTATCCAATGTAATGGAAGTATAAGAGGTACTATTTCTTCTTTCACGTTCAAAACATTTCGTTTTCCTTCTGAGACAGCTGAGGATCGGCTCCACGACGGAAATCACAAAAAAGATCAGAAAATTATAGTGTGCTAGCTGGCTGGTTAGCTAGCCACTCTCACTGGTGGTCTGTCAGTGTTTACAGGGCATGGAGGATGGATTTCCTATGTGATTTAGTTTGCGGCTTGGTTGCATTGGCAGTTGCAGGTTTGATATTGGTAAGTACAGTACAGTATTAGCTCGATGTTGTGTTGTCAGAGGCCTGTTGTAGTTTGTGATCCCTCAATGGATGATCACGGCAAAAGCTGTCAAAATGCTGTTCTCACTTGTTGTAATCAGCTGGTTGTCAATGTACACTAAACCAGTAAGTTCATTGCTAACATGCACTGGAATCATGGTTAAACCTGCTCCAAAGCAGACTAACATACTTTAGATTATCCCAGTGTGAAACCTGAGCTCAGGCCTGCTCAGTTGGTCCAGTGTGAAAAAGGATTCTTGAAAGTATATAACCTGGGGATAAGTACATGATGAAAAAGACTTAAAATCAAAGGAACTAGAGAGCATCATTCTCATATTCCTCCCTTTTCAGGTGTTCATAGTAGCGCACCTCACAGCCAGTATGGTGGATGTAACACGGCATGAGAAGGAGAAATACTTCCTCACCGCCACCGGGGAGAAGGAGCTCTTCCCCAGCCTCCATGATCCCCACTCCAGGGAGCTTTCTGTTGTGATCCCAGCCTACAACGAGGAACTCCGAAGTGAGTGACATAAACCCGGGTCTCTGTCAGTACTTTCTGTACAGTTGCTTGTGGAGTAACATTACTTGTTGAAGCTCCACCTACTTTTGTAGGTTGGCCTATAAAACGTTGCTCCACCTACGGTTGTAAAACGGTTGTTTGGTCTTAGAAAATAGCTGTGTGACTGTACCAATACTGGACAAAGTATTAGGGCCACCTTCAGTTGACATTCAGTTGCACCTCATTCTGCACAATCCATGTCCATGATTGTCAAGAGGACTAACAAACCTCTTTAACCATCTCCTCACCTTTATCTCCTCTTCATGACTGAAGTGGATTTTAAGATCAGGTCGCCCTAATGTTTTGTCCACTCAGTGTATAATTCTGTATTTAAAGGTACCAAATATCGTCTTAATAATGAATCAAACCCTAGCCCTTAACTCTGCCATTGTCAACCCATCAGCAACCAAAGGCTAGGCCTAACCTACACAGCCCTTTTTACAGAAAATTAGACAATTAATAGAATGGACGCAAATAATAGTGAATCCTGCTTTTAGGATTTACTTTTGAAGATTGACTGTTTAGTTAATTGTTTACTTAATTGACTGTTAGATTCATTACAATGAATGAAATTTTCCAAAATTGTAATTAACAAGATTGCTGTGACATGTTTCTCTAAATTCAGCTTGTTATCAAAGATGCCCAAATTTCTGCAACTTGGGGAGACAAAAAACAAATTCAAAACAGAACCAAAGACGCCCACCCATTGTTCAATTAAAATCAAATCATTGGCGGTGTCAAATGCAGTGTTGAGGTTTAAAAGAACTAAAATAGAGGAGTTACCCTCATCAGCAGCCATAAGTAGATCATTATATCAGTCTCTGCTATGACAATCTCTAAAGCCAGACTGAAACTTCCCAAAGAGTCAATTTTTATTCAGAAACGCAATCAATTCGTCAGCTACTATTTTTTTTTTTTCTAAAACCTTGGCCAGATAAGGAAGTTTCGAAATTGATCTGATTTGTATCTGTAGAGTTGGGTCTAGAGAGGGCTTTTTAGAAGTGGTAGAACAATAGCCTTCTTGAGGACTTTGAAAACCAGTTTGGTGCATTTAAAACCCCATGGTTCCTGGTCTCTCAGGCCATGTGTCATTTAATATGGGTGTGAATGTGTGTCATTTCAGTGCCTGTGATGTTGGAAGAAGCCATGGAATACTTGGAGAACAGACAGGTCAGTGCTTGCCCTCACATTGGCAGGGATCAGCTAGTTATCATGAAGATGAGAGGACAGCAAATTCAAGTATTCATGAGTGAAGTTCTTCTCCAAGTTGGTCCAATGTAGACTTAACCTTCAGTGAGCTTCTGTGGTTGTCAGTTATCCCCAGTGTGGCCACTAGGTGGCAGCATTCAACTAAAAACTGCCCTTTGTGAATCACACCTGTTATTTGCACACTACAGAAACAGCGCCCTTCTTTTACCTATGAGGTAATTGTGATTGACGATGGCAGCAAAGACAAAACCACAGAGGTAATATTTTCCTCTTTTTTTTTTTTTTTTTAAAAAAGAAATGTATTTTTGCTGCACACAGAATAAGTGGCACCTTACTGATGTGAGGTACCGAGAGAGAGAGTTTGTATTTGTGTGTGAGCATAGTTGTGTTCTCCCAGGTTGCCTTTCAGTACACAAGGAAGTACGGTGCAGACAAAGTGCGGGTCTTGACCCTGGCGAAGAACCGAGGGAAAGGAGGGGCTGTGAGGATGGTGAGAGCTTAGCTGTCAAACCCACATTTGAATGCGCCGCAAAAGCGACAGACTGATACAAATATTCTCACCTGTTGATTTTGTGTTTTTCTGTCTCTGTCACTTTTAGGGAACTCTGAGCTCCAGGGGGAAAGTCATTCTGATGGCAGATGCTGACGGAGCCACAAAGTTTGCTGACATTGAGAAAGTGGAGGCAGGCCTTCACAACCTCAACCCCAAACCGGTGGGTGGTTATTTTGTCGTTCTGTGTAGGTTGTTCTATGTAGATATGATGTTGTGACAGAAGTCTGTTGGCTCTCAAACACTCAAAATGCCTGTCTTGTGTGCTTAGGAGAATATGGCAATTTCCTGTGGTTCCAGAGCTCACCTGGAGGAGGAGTCAGTCACTCAGGTAAATGTCTGATTGTTAGTCTCTCCTTCTGTCTCTGTCTGCTTGTCTATCAATCAGCATTACTGACTATGTGTCTGTCTAGCCAATAACTAAGGTGTCATGTATGTGCATGGAAAGGACAATGTAAACTGCTATTGTTTTGTCTCCGTCGTAGCGATCGTTGTTTCGTACATTCCTGATGTATGGGTTTCACTTCCTGGTGTGGTTCTTCTGTGTGAGAGGGATCAAGGACACGCAGTGTGGCTTCAAGCTCTTCACCCGTGAGGCTGCCCTCAAGACCTTTTCTTCTCTCCATGTGGAGCGCTGGTAAGCACTCGGCCTCCACCACAGCTACTATGTGGCTTGGTGGTTTGATGTGATGGCATGTGCAGTTTCTGCAAAAGCAAACCTGCTGTGGTTGTAATGCTGGAATCACAAGACATTTGGGAAAGTTTCATATCGTCTGATAAAGGTGTGACTCAACCATCTCGTCTTTTTTTAATGCTGCAATAAAGCGTCAGTTTTAACAGGGAGTGTTTCACCACCTGTCATGAACTTTTTCTATTTTCTCTCACAGGGCCTTTGATGTGGAACTCCTGTACATTGCCCAGTGTTTCAAAATCCCCATAGCAGAGGTGGCGGTCAACTGGACTGAAATAGAAGGTGGGTTTCTTATAAAACATGTAAACATCTGTCCACCCACAACGCCAGTAACCTGTAAATCTATAAATATCACTGTTGGATATGTCTATACGTCAGTCCCTGATTGGCAAATTTCCAGGGTAACATTTCCATTGCTTTACTGCAGCGTTAAAACCTTTTCTGATGGACTTGTTTTGTGGCTATCAGCAGCAAACTGGAAAGTTTCCATTATTTGGACTATAAAACCTTCACTTGGAATTGAGTGCCTGTGGTATGTGTGTTTGCATTGCCAGGGTCCAAATTAGTCCCAGTGTGGAGCTGGCTACAGATGGGACAAGACCTGATCTTCATCCGCTTGCGTTACATCACCGGTGCCTGGAGGCTGGAGTCGTCACGGAAGACAGACTAGCCAATCACACAAGCCCACATATCATAGAGGCAGCCTATGATATAGCCATCCGACCTTGGACGGGATTACTAAATGTGTCAGTCATTCACTATAATCAACAAGAAAATGTTTTGCACAGGTTTCTCTCCTCATGCTGTCATTGGATGAGAGGTGATGACACACAGTTGGGAGTTCCTTGTGGTCCTGCCTGTTAGTTGGACAATGGCTTGTGGTGGCCATGGCTACATGCACATCACTGTTGCCACGGTGTGCAGGACGCACATTGTGCAACTGATCCGTGTACTAAGTTACTCAGTTTTTATTTTGTGGCTAATCAGTTGTGAGAAAGACTTGTAGTGAGTTGTGAAGGATCTGATTTCTTTATATCATGATTCTGGCAGGTAAATTGAGTGTGTTATTGTGTGAGGTTTTCACAAGGGAGGGATTGTATTTTTGAGGTTGTGGGCTGGATGACTTGAACCTAAATAAAGACAAATGTCTTGTTTCACGTTTTGAGTTGCTAATCATTATTAATCCACAAATACTGTATATTATATACACCGATCAGCCAACATTAAAACCACTGACAGGTGAAGTGAATAACATTAATCTTGTTACAATGGCACCTGTCAAGGGGTGGGATATATTGGGAAGCAAGTGAACAGTCAGTTCTTGAAGTTGATGTGTTGGAAGCAGGAAAAATGGGCAAGCATAAGGATCTGAGCGACTTTGACAAGGGCCAAATTGTGATGGCTAGACGACTGGGTCAGAGCATCTCCAAAACGGCAGGTCTTGTGGGGTGTTCCCAGTATGCAGTGGTTAGTACCTACCAAAAGTGGTCCAAGGAAGGACAACCGGTGAACCGGCGACAGGGTCATGGGTGCCCAAGGCTCATTGATGCGTGTGGGGAGCAAAGTCTAGCCCGTCTGGTCCGATCCCACAGAAGAGCTACTGTAGCACAAATTGCTGAAAAAGTTAATGCTGGCTATGACAGAAAGGTGTCAGAACACAGTGCATCGCAGCTTGCTGCAGACCAGTCAGGGTGCCCATG
>OOFE01019758.1:0-17162 GCA_900323365.1 Monocentris japonica | reverse complement strand
CACACGTCAATCAATTAAATACTTTAACTTTACCCCGATTTTTCTGGCGACAAGCTTCCTGAGGTAAGGACGCGCTCAAACAGAACTCTGGTGTTGTTATCCTCTGGAATGACAAAACATCAGGAGAGGAAAAGAGTCACACGTCTATCTTCTATTATTTGGAAGACAAAACCTTTCAAGAACATTTCTACAATAAAGTTAACTACAAGGCGAGTCCAACAAATAAACACATGATATCTGAGAATGTGTATATGTTTGATATCAGGGCCCACTGCTTGCTTAGTATCAGACGTGATCATTAAAGTATAAGTACAAGCCATAACTACCATAACAGCCATCATAACAACTTCAGTTAAAGTTCTGGATTACTAGAACAAATATATACCAAATTCTATGTATACACTCAGTCAAACTCTGTCAGACATAACCTACCATTGAGGTGTGAGAGGTAATCAATGTATGCAAGTATGTACTCTGGAATGTCACCATATTTCTTCAAACCAAGTTCAAATATCTTGAAGGCCACAGATTTATCCTGTGAGGAAAGATGAAAAGAAAAATTGAGGTGTCTAGTTCTTGCAGATTTTGACTCCTTTTAATCAAACACCCCACTAGAGCGAAAGGAGGGAGTAAGTTTATGTGCGTCTTCACCTTGCTGCAGTAGTACTCCATCAGTGCTGCGGTCACGTACACATGGTGACGTGTGCGTAGGTCCTCTCTGGCCTTCTTGAAGATGGTGCGACCTGATTTGATGCCCTCTGCCCTCCTAGCAAACTTCATGTACTGTATGTAGACCAGGGTGGGGTCGATGTCCTCAATGGCCAGTAGTCGATTATAAATGCTGTGGACCTTCTCATGTTTCATACGACTCTATGAGGACAGAAGGTTCATAAACTAGAACTATGCAGACAAATCCCTGTACCTCTTTCTATCACAGTTACCAGTTGCTATTTTGATTAAGCAGTGGGACACTCACCTCTTCATAGTCAGCAAAGGAGAAGTATAACAGCATGTTCTTCTTCAGTAGAGTCCCGATGGCACGCTCATAGATGTTGGCTGCCTCATCACTAAACAGCTTGGCGTTGTTCATGTCCTGAGGGCAAAAAACATAAAACATAGGACTTTCAGGGATGGTGACGAGGAGAAAGTCATTTCTGTCCAGAGGGAGCTGAAGAGGAAAATAAAGAATAGAAAGAACAACTCCAGGTAGAGGATTGAAAACTATCTGCAGCAAAATGGTGTGAAGGTGTGAAGCAGGATGAGAAGAATCACTGGCTACAGTTTTTTGTCATGCATTCATCCCTACATTTCAGCTTAGTATGTTCTAGTGTTGATAGAGTTGATAGTATCCTATGAGTATTTTCTGCTGCAATGGACTATTCTCCACAGGGATCATTAAAGTTTCATCTCATCTTATCTCTTAAGTCCTCAGAGGAAAAACTCAACAGGTTTGACTTCTCTCTCTTACCCCTTTCTCTGCCAGCAGTTTGCTGGACTGCTCCAGGTACTGCGCTGCCTCATACCATACATCAGGATGGTGACCCAGCACCAGCAGGCACTGCTCATACGCAAACATCACTGCAATACAGGACACAACCAAGCGCTGAGAATGCAACAATAAATAAACATGCTGATTATACCAATACTCAATCAATGTTGGTCAAGATCTTGTGACGCAGTCCGTAGATGCAACCAATTCCAAAGAACATGTATGAATGTCCTCATGTTGCCTGCGCTTTCTGAACTGTCAAATTATCTGACTGAAAATGATCTGAGGAAAAAAAACTCTCTCATCTTTGTAAAAATGCTGAATCAATGTCATCTCAACCACAAGCATATTTTGACCACAAATAGTCACCTCTCTTTGTGATGAGGGTCTGGTCTTCTGTACGCAGTGGGTTGCTTTTTTCCCACTGGATGTATTTCTTCCACATTTCCACTTGCTGGGCTTCCTGAGGGGAGTTCTGGGGGGGCACTGAGGGTGCATTCCTGTCCAGCCCCTTCATCACAGTCTCATACTCCTGAATTGCATACACCAGAGAACAAATTTACAAAGATGTCATTGACAGCCAGATTCATAACGACCCAAAATATTTATATAAATTGATGCATTTTTATGGTACTCTGGGCTACGTCTCACCTTTGCCACTCGCCTGGCGTTCATATAGTCTCTGCTGCGATCCTCAATCATCTTCTTGGCCAAGTGCACATTGATGCCCTGATTATGAAGAGAGGTCAGCCTGACAATCCACTGGCCCTCTGATCCACTCACATTTAACGGTCTAATACTCAGTCAAAACATATGTAGTTATGGGATGGAAGGGCAAAGGTCAGGGTTCTGGGTCTCTCACCTCTTCATATTTGCTATAATCTCTCCAGAGCTGCTCGATGTTGATCATGGGGTTCACACAGCCCCTCTGGTACACCCTCCGGACTGCGGTGATTCGCTGGTTCTCTGCATATGAGCCCACAGCCTCACTAGTGGAGCACAAATCAAAAAAGCACTCAACAATTGAGTTGGCTAACTCAGCTCATGCCATTACAATAGTATATTGGAAACACTTACACTCCTTTAAGAAAGTTGATGTAGTCCACCCAAATCTGTGAGAGGAAAGAAAAGCCATTAGGTGACAGCAGTGACAAGAATTGTACATATACTATTTAAAGGTACTGTGACAACGAATCAGATCTGGTTACCTGGTAAGACATGATTTCCATGCCAATTTTATCCAGAGCAAAGTCGTATGCCTGGGCCATCTTCTCTCTGAGGACAAGGAAACACAGGTATAAACTAATTTATATATATATATATATAATGCAATGCAAAAGGCAGTACTCAAACATACTTTACCCTATGTCTAGTTTAGAAAATACTCTTACTTGTAACTGGGCAGCTTCCCTTTGGTCTCTCGGACATATGAGAGGTAGCATTTCCACAGGTCGATGTGCAAGACTTTCATTAGGCATCTCTGAAACAACTAAAGGGATCGGGATAGGAAATAATAAATGTGTACTGAAAACAATTTAGAATAATAGCACATAATAACAAGGTGAATGAGTGTGTACAGAGTTCTGGCCAAGACTATTGGCACCTTTGCATTTTATGCAGATAAAGTACAATATTACAGCAGGGCTACATCATTGTTCTGCTCAACCCATGACCTTCGATTGACACCCAGTTTTGTTTTGACACTGGGGAGCACCACCATTTTTGACTGTAGGTAGGGTGTTCTTTCCATTAAAAGCTTCATTTTGTTGCCCGTAAACAAAGCGCTGATCTGCATAGCCAGATCTGCATTGGTTTCATCGGTGCACAGAAGATTTTCCCAGAAGGATTTAGGTTTGTCCAGGTGGGTTTTGGCAAAGATCAATTGTGCCTTCTTATGTTTCTCTTTCAGCAGTGGGGTCTTCAGTGGCCTCCGACCGGAAAGCCCTTCTTGGTTCAGTGGCTGGTGTATGGTATGGCCTGAAACCATTACCCTAGACCTCTCTAGGTCAGCTTTGAGATCTTTGGATGTCATGCAAGGTGTTTTTTTTTTTTTCAATAGCTCGCACCAACTTTCGACGAGATTTGAGATCAATTTTCCTCTTACCACCACGTACAGTGAGATTCTTAACAATTCCATGAGCAGAAAACTTCTTAATAACGTAGCAAACTGTGGAAACAGGAATACCAAGATCTCTAGAGATGGCCTTATAGCCTTGTGAACGCTTAAGTTTGGTGATTTGGTGTTTTTCTATCCTCAGACAGCTCTTTTCTCAAATGACCAGGGAAGCAGAAGACTGTTTTATAAGTTTAAAATAGATAATTAGTTCATTTATACCATGTGGGCACCTGCAACCTGTAACAGGTGAGTTGAATTACACTGAAATGAAATGTTCTCAAGGGTGCCAATTAGGAAAACCACAACAAATGTATGTAGTTTATTGTTTGATCATGTGCTGTTGTAAATCAATAGATTTGCACAGATTTCCAATTATTTCAGTAATTATTGTACATTACCTGCATAATATGCAAGGGTGCCAGTAATCTTGGCCAGAACTGTATGTGTGGTGGTGGTGCTTTCAATATGTTGCAATTCAGAAAACTATTGGCCCTCAGTGTTGCATTATTTTGATTCTCAGTGAGCGCAGCATTTCAGTTAAAGAATCATCAAGGACATTGGACAAAGACAAGTATTGGCACATAAGACCCAAAACCTCCTTTATCTGGAGAAAATCAAACATATCAAACCAAACTGAATATTCTCTGAGTGCTGTCGACTGCAAGATACTGCAGAGAAAAATTATGAAACTATGAAAATGCTACTACGCCTATCATCAGATGTGGCCCACATTTCAGTGAACTCCTCTGAGCACATTAGCTCATTGATTTCTATGGCAAAATGAGCTACAATGAATCATCCCTTCCTAGGTACCAGTTTGCTTGATGGCCAAGAATGTTGACATCCAGACAGTATTTGAACCAACTGGCCATATTATGCTAAAGTGCAAAAACCCAGTGAGCTACAGCATTAACATTTGATGAAACCAATCCAAAACATCTCTGAACAATGAGAGTAGTATTTGTTTCTAGTATTACAGTTGAATTAAGCCAATCTCATAGTCTAGGCCGTTTTCCTAGCTCACTAGAAGTAATGATACTTTTGATGTACATCAAACATACATAAATTGTGTAGTATTGCTAACAAAGGGATGACATGGTTACTTGTGTTTGATATATGAAGACATTTTAATCATCAACCAGATAATGTAGAGAGCTTTGGGTGCCAGACAGTAATTTTACACATTAAGTTTACTCTTTAAATTCCCTCAAACTATTCTCAAAAAACATTTGATGTATTTTTCGCAAATTCACAAACTTTCAGTGCTTACTAGAGCCTTGGTCAGACTGTAAATCTTACACTTTAAAAGGGCAATAGATGATTTTAAGTGTTGGAATAAAAAGTGTGGATTGATACACTAGAGCAGCTTTGATAAACACGTTTTAAGGCTAAAATAAAAATTAAGGTTTTAATCCTTGAACCACTAAGAATTACATACTGGTCATTAAGTAATATCAAACTAGAGAAGACGAGACAGTAACAAAAGGTGGGTGAGTATGTAGTTTGCAATTGATGATTAAGCAGTTGTGATAAATCAGTCAGACTCATTTGACGATTCTGTGTGACATTGGAACTTCCCAGATGTTAAACCAATAATTGCTACTAGTCAGTTTGCATGGCTAGCAGAAGACTTGAGCATGATTGACACTTACCTTTTCTACCTTGTCATAGTTTTTAGCCTTGATCTGTGGATAAGAGTGTAAATGCAATGTTAATTCAACAGTCTTCTCTCTTTCAATGGCTTATATGAAACATGCATTCATGCAAACGTGACCACTCACACACATAAACCCTTGAAGATCAACAAAGTGAAGTTCACACAAGAATGACAAGTTACTTTTTTTAAGTTAAGGGGTTTATTCTGTAACATAACTGAGTAAAATACCTGTGGCTATGGGTTACAGAAAAAATCCTGACAAAAATCTTAGAATGCAGGCTGTAAATGATGCAATAGCACTCAAAAGATGAGACTGAGGATCAACATTTGAAATTTAAACAAAATCTCATTTCACAGCCTCACTTCAGTGTATTCCCTTGGTAGGTACAAAACATTGTTGCTGCAACAAATTTGATATGGCTCACTGCTGATGAGTAGAAGAACAGCATCACAGCACCCTCCAGTGCAGACAGGAAAGGTTGTTGCCTACTACAGAGCAATGCAAGACATAGGGAGGCGTCTGTGCTGTTACCACCCCAGGGCCTATGTAGACAGACTCTCAACCCGTCCCACAATATTACACTAAAGTGCTTTATCAAGACAAAGAAACACTCAGCATTATTCTCATCTGGCTACAACAAAAAAAGTCATTCTGTTTACATGGCAGGGCAATCACACACAGAGGCAGCCCAGGAGATTGTGCTCTGCTGTACTATGGCCATTGCTTGCTGCCCGACTTCAATAACTCAAAGGTACAGTGAACCAGTAAAATCAGCAACGATGCAAAAACATAGCTCAGAATTTGGAAAGCTGCCAACATAGCCAGCTTCCAAATGTTTGGTCAATGATCTGGCAAGAAGGGACCCAAATTAGCGTACCTTAAAACATACATTACACTAAGTGGGTGTCTGTAAATTTGGATTTCCTAATGAATGACATTATGGCTAAATAGCATATTTTCTATTAATAACTCATGAGAAATAGAGAAGTGATAGTGTGTAGTATTAGGACAATGAAATGCGCTGGCAACATTTTGAGGCCACGTAAATAACAATCACCAACGATAAGCTGATACCAAAACATTTTTTCAACTTTAATTCATGCTGCAGGCAGGCCCATCTACATTGCTTCACAATGTTGCTCATGTTCCATGGGTTTTTAAGCCATATCAAAAAACCAACAAAGGACTGAATTTTGAAAGCATGAAAACTGTTACAGGCATTACACAGATGGCTTTGAAAGGTTGTTTGAAACCACAGCCCTGAATTTATCCCCAATGACAGCATGGGGATAAATTGCTTGGAGCAATTTCTCAAAAGAAAATCAAAAGATCTTAAAACTTTTTAAACAACACCTACTTCTCTTCAGGGGGTTAACCTTTCCCTGAAAAATTACTGGCCCACATGACTTGCACATCAACTTCACATTCAACTGGCACATTCATTCAAAATACTGCAGCCAAGCAACAGTGAACCTGCAGAAAGGAAACAAGAACTGTGGGACAATCCTGTTAAGGAAATTCTCTCTATGAAGTAAGATGGAATTGGGTATAATGTAGTTAAACAAGGCCAATTAGTGGAACCACACATACTGCAATCTATTCTTGGAACTGTTTAGTAATGCCGCAGACACAATAATTCACAATGCACAATTTCTATGGTTACTCATTTTATTGCACAGAATTTTATCAAACCACTCGTCTTTGAGTTACACTCAAAATTCTGAGTATGGCTTAAGGCAAAAATGTCTAAGTGCTAATGTGTGCAGAACAACAGTTGGTCAGTCACAAAGATGAAAGTGTGAAACTGCATGAAAAAAAAAAAAAGAGCCTGAATTAGTCAAATCTGAGCCCTTAAAGAACTGGATGGAAATATTAGAAGGACTGACCCAAAACACGCTTCCTTGCACAACCCTGAAGTGGCTAGGCTACCTAAATGAGCATGGATTAGGCTTACATATTGCTGTATGTTTAGATATATCAAGCAAGGAAAAAGAAAAAAAGATTTTAAAAACATTCTTCGTAATTCTATGCAAATACGTCTAATTTGATCGTCTCACACACGATAATGTCTGAACTACCAAGCATGCCCAGAAATGGTACAAGGATAACCATAAAGTTCTACTTGCACTTTGCAGATAGCGTCAAATAAGTAGGCGGAATACACTGCATCTATTCTGTCCTTTTCTAACGGTCAACTGTTGGCACCAATAAGATGACCACATGAGCACAAATTCTACTGAAAACTGCCACCAGAGAAACTAAAATGAAGGCCAGTCTATGCCCTGTAATTAATAGTAACAAGTCAAAGAATATCCTTTCAGCTGGGTCCATTCAAACCCCTATCACATCACTTTTTGTATACAAAGATTTTATCAATTTACTAGAATCACAGAAAACAAGGAAACTAAGCAAGACCATCAAATGTGGCAGAACTAATTAGATGACGATCTAAAAGGTTGGGTAACCACAAGAGGCAGGTTGGAGGCAGAAATTAATTTGAAATTAGAGAAATGGCGTTCACCCCTATTGAAAAATGTGATAAAAAAAAATCTTTGTTTGGAAACATCTCACGACAACTCAATGTCTTTAAAGGTTTTAGTAATCAAGTATACTATCAGGGTTATGATGGAGCTTGATGACATGAACCCCGCAAATACCTGATATCATGTATAGAATCAGAATTAAAAAAATAAATAATTTTAAAAACAATTCTGAGCAAAAGCTAAACTTTATCCACGGGCACATGGCAGATCCTCAATACTCGCATGGCTACTTCAGTGTATGCAAAATATCCCTGGTGGGCCTGGACAAATATCACCAGAACAATAAATACCTATTTGTCTACAGATATGCATCTCATGCTATGAAGACTATGTCAAATCTAGAGAGAACTTTGTGAACCACAAATATACAAAGGGCTACAAAAAGACCTTCAGTTAACCCCCTTTCCATTCTGTGACTTAAATCACAATGTAATAGGGAACATTTCCATTTAATTGGGTTGAATTGTGTTTCATAGTGATGAGGGTTTCCAAAACAGAAAAGTCATGGGTTAGCAGTTAAAAGGACCAAACTGTTTTGACTAACCTAAATCTGGTTCTAATGAGGGGGGCATGTGGTAATACTTACCAAATTAAAAGGCCAGTTCCCGATAGATAAACAAAAAACAGCCCCCTGGTATTTGTCATTTGTTGCTTCCCTAACAACTTTCTGCTACTGTCATTACTTTGTGGCCATTTGTTCTGATATATCCTAGTATTTAATTCTTGATTGGTTAACAGTTGGGTGAGGGAGCTGATTTCTTGTAACCTATGGATGGCAAAGTCAATAGACGGCTATTGGCCCTGGTTTGATTAACCTCATGCTGTATATGGTCTAAAGCTCTGGTATGAAAAAAAATAAGAATTCATGGTAGCTAAACTTACAGCCAAGTCCAACCTTAAGCTAGGTAAAGCAAGCAATTTCTATATACTTTTAGCAATGGTTTTGTTTAATTGCTAGATTCCATGCATCCTTGACAGAACTGTCTCAACAAATGCACTACATCCAGATTTAGTGGGGGGGGAAAGCACAAAAAAAATGACTATCACTAACTGATAGCATGATGGGAAAAGCATCAAGGCAAATGGGTCACTGATCATAAATGTAGAGTTGTTTAGAGGGGTGGGGAGAACTGACTCAAGGAAAGTGAGTTGGCCACACAATCTTTTATAGTGTATTTGATAATAAAAAAAATGACCCGAAAGAAATGACACAGGAGGCAATAAATTGACACGACAAGTGAATAAAAGGCTAATGCACTCCAATACTATTAAAATAGTTTTAATACTGTTGCAGATCAAACATGCAACAAATGCACTTTTACCCCATTTAAAAATGCCGCAGTAAATATATATTTTTTTAAATCCTGGAACATAAGCAGACTTTCTGAAAAAGAAGTGGTTAGCGCTAACTTCCCATTTTCTGGTGTTTAAAGGCACAATCCTTCATGAGCCCATTTCAAGCCTGATAAATTGAGATGTCCTGCACCATCAGAATCCTATATCTAAGACTACTGTGTAATTTTCTCATACTATTCTTTTGTTAATTATTTTTCAGCACCAAGATATCTTCATTTATACCTCTCATTTCTGACATCAAAGGTTATATTGCCAACTATTCCTGTCATCTAAGAGTAGAGCTAATCTGTAACCAAAAAAGGACAGGCCCAGTGGCTCAAAATAAGGATTGTGGCTTTAAATTTCATTAATTTTGGAACATTTTGTTTGTGTGAAAGTCACATTGTTGATCGTGTTAGAAAATACCCAGCCATGCACACAAGGAAAAGAAAAGAGTATTAACCTCAGCTTCAATGAATAGTTTCCAGAATCTGCCAGAACTTGGGAACTGTGTGACCAGTCGCTCATATGTCTTCCTTGCTTTATCTATTGGTTGGTTCTAAACAAGAAGAATGCATTTACATTTACACTGGTTAACATATGGTTAAGCAGTCCTGTGGGAAAAGGATGTGATGCTAAGTCACCTTAAAACTGAACAATCCATAGCCCCTTCCTCCCATCCCTTCCCCCCACCCAATTCCCAGTTTCATTAACCCCAGGAATGCAACCCTGTGTCACTAAACCTGTGCTTCTCGAATCAGTATGCTCCATGCGTCAAGGTCATATGGGTTTTCTTCCAACTTCTTTTCTGCCTTCTTCACTTTCTCTGGAATATACTCTGCTGCCGCCTACAAGAAAAAAACAAAAACACAGTAACGTTATAGAAATGTTACACTGCTGAATGGACTTGGAGTAGCAGAGTATGTGAAAGAATAGGTCATAATAAACTAGAAGATCGTAATATTTTTAACGAGCTATCATGCAGACTTCCAGCTACACAACTGGCACCACGAGGCTGCGTCCTGATCCATGTTTAGGTTAACACAAAGAACCAACCAGGCTGGAGATAGCGATGCGGAAGTGAACGTGTGCTACATTACCATGCCTGAGAAAACTTGAACGATACAAACAATAGCCATCAATGTGTAAAAGATAATGACTTAGTAAAAGCCTAGTTCGTTACGTTAGCCTTGTTTGATGCATTGGTTACGATGGCTAACTACGCATTGTGTAAGCAATGCAATACAATTATGCACCCTGCAAACTAACGTTAGTAGCGTTAACTGGCGCCGTTTAGATGTTGGTGTTAATAGGTAACGTTAGCATTAACATGACCTTACCAATTAGCGCTAAATTGCTAACATTACCCAAACAGTCAACATGGCGTTCACAATAAAATGTCTCAATGTCGTCAATCACTAACGTTATTATGTAGTATTAGCTAATATTGACTATCTAACAACTTGCATATATTGCAGCAATGCTTGCTGACTAGCGTTAGCAAAGACGGGCCTTGCAGACTGCACTGCAGTGCTAGACAAGTGAAATTACGCTAGCGTTGGCGTTAACGTTAGCTCGCACTTCAGTTAGCAAGCTGGCTATGCGTTTGCAGTATCTACCTGGTCGGCTGTTCCTTCGGTGGACATGGCTGGAAGTATAATCTAGATAGAAAATGTAATATAAACAGGATTCACGCACAAAATAAAACGTAATGGAAAATGTTTAAAACGGCTAGGTAATCGGCATAGCTTCAGTTGGCTCGATCGCACTGCTCACAAGCAGTAGCTCGCCGTTCTCCCAAAATGGCGAAAATGGATTTTACTACTTCCCTGCTAGACAGGGCACGGAAAGACGATATTGGGAGGGAAGAGAGAATTACCGTACTCACTTCCGGCTTCGTTAATTATCAGCGTTCGACAAGACCCCAACGTTTTGCATCAAAGTCGATTCGATTATCAAAAATGTGCCCCATTAATTAACTTTTTGAGATAATTTATTTGATTCCGTTGCCCTAGTGCAATATTTAATTTCTTGCTAAGCTACTGATACCATACAACTAATTAGAAGTGTCCTTAAGTAAGCAGTAGCATGTTTGATGTTGTTCCTGTTTAGCACAGGCATTGTGTAACCGTCTGACACCGCTGACTGATGGCAGTTGTTTTCGGGTTGTTTCACAGATGAATTTATCTTCTTCTTTATTTTATCTTTGTAAAGACAACTGGTCAACTAGTGGCGCCCCCCCCGCTGAGCTACCTTCCCGCTGAGCCACCTTCCCGCTGAGCCACCTTGATCTTCGAGGAAATCGCCATTATTTTCACATTGGCAAGTTAAAAAAACGTATTATTAAATTGTAACCTTATTTTACTTTTTGCCTTAAAATAAAAATGATGAAAATGTCAAATTCCATGGAAGAATTCTGTCTGAGGTCTAGACGCAGCAAGCAAGATTGGTTGTGTTAATGGGTGCTTTTTTTCTTGCTGCTGCTTATGGCAGTTTTATTACTCGCATTTGGGGATTTTGTTTTCAGGGACATATGAGGGTGTGGTGTGCCCCTCTCAAAACCTTCTTCATCTTTCATAAACATAATCCTGAACACCACTAGTTAAAAAGCTTAACAAAGATATGAATGTAAAGTGTCCTGCTTCCACCAAAAAACACAGTGTTGCATTATATAGAATACATTAACATAGAATTTCTCATGTTATCACATTTTGGAAAGACATTTGAAGTTTCATTGTTGACTATATCTGTGCTTACTTTGTCTTACTGTGGAAAATGTTGTTTTTGGTTTTGTTGAGTACAAAAGAGGCAAGAAGAAACAAATCTATTCAGTCAGTACTGTAATGGTCTACAGATAAAACCTCCATTCTTAATATTTCATATTATCAAACAATTTTTCAAACAAACAGTTTATCAGTCAGCAGGGGGAGACAAATGAATTGTCATGGAAAGTGTGTATGTGTAGTATGTCTATGGGAGTCTGGCCTACAACCAGAAACAGACCAGAGCAAAAGACCACAGAGCTGTTCAAGTGTGTGAGAATGGGTGAATGTTCAGGCCCATATTTCTTGATTTCTTGCCTACAAACCTATTAGTATGCTGTAATTTGAAGCAAATGACCTTCACAAGACTATGCAGATACCTAGCAGCATTCTGTGGGTGAAAAAAATAAGAGGACATCTAATGTCTCGAGGTCAATTCGGAAAGATCCTGCTCTGATATGATGGTTGGCTAATGTGACACTGTTATTTTTCTAGGCGACTGTGTTAATGATGCCCTCTCATCCACAGTATAAATGGATAGTTCTGTCTAAATCATAAAATTAATCTATAACCCAAACTGCAAACAAAGCCTCTTTTCAATCTCATCATGATGTCCCACCTAAGGATGCTCCTCAGGCGCCTTGAAGGTATACTGGGCATGGCCAACTGGGAGGAGCTCACACCTGTTGCATCTACCAGCTGACCAAGCCTGGTGGTTTGTTGTCTGTTCGCCAAGCCATATTGGGATGGGGGCTGGTGTAAGACCTGTGAATGACAGTTGCCTGTTGGTGGATTAAATTACAGCCGACCCCAGTTGGTTTTCTCAGACACCAGGGGCTTATGAGCAGCTTTCTTTGTCAGCTGGGTGCCTCTTGACTGTCTGGGCAGAAGACGAGTACTTCAGCCAGTGCTGCAACTCTAATTTTCCTTAATATCTAGCAGACACCTGACACTCTTTATTGGTGAAGACAAGATGAGAAATTATAATTGGTTATAGCTATTTACAATGGCTCCATTAGGTTCTGCTACTATTGCATTTTCAAATATGAAACACATAACAGATGTTGGTCATCAGCCTTACTGATATTTGTACATTGCTTTGGATTGTTTACTATGTTGTTGTACATCTGTGTATAATAAATGAACCACAATGACAGGAGGAGCAATTTTCAATCATCCATATGCCCATCAGAAAACATATGCAGTACGTCCAGTTTAGCTGGCCTCTTTTCCACTTAACATTATTAAGTTTAAAATCTTCTTAACGCCAGTGACTCATCATATTGTTGTGTAGAGCTTTTCACTTTCAATTCAATAAGGACATCATCTGGAGGTTGTAACGTCTAGTTCTGCATTGTTTTTTCATCAACGCGCAGGAAAAATCTATGATGTAAAACTGAATTAAATGCACAACTCTGAAGACTTTATTCACTACTGAAATGTGTATTTTCATACTGTAGCCTGCTGATTTCCTTTTCCTTAATTCCTCTCATCATTTTCAATATAAACAAGGTTTACTGTGATACACACAATGTATGTCTTCTAATACAATGCTCACCAAAATGTTTATTGAACATTGGCTTTTACAAATGAAGATAACAATTTCTCCCACCTTTAAATGATGTGTCCTAATTTAATGTATTATTACTATTCTAGTCTATTGTAATTCTAAATCACGATTCAGTGTTATGGAGGCTATAAGGCAGTATGCTATTTTCTGTCTGTTATAATGCCTTGTATTTAATTTGGAGAGACCCCCTCCCAAATCTGACATCCAAAAGGTCACCTTTCTACATTTCTTCATTTCACTGAGAAACAGAGATAGAAGAAGCTTTGGGTGCTACCCTCTTTATGCTTCTTTTCTCATGGCAACGCTGACAACATATATGTTACAATAGGAAGGGGATATAGACAGTTGATACACAGCTAGGGGATATTAACTTCAAATAAACGTTTCATTCATGCCCTTCAAAGCCTTTATTTTGAGCTAAATATCATTACAGATTTTGCTTTTCATTTAAAGTAACAGCATAATCTCGATTTTATATATTTTGGTGCGATAATCTCTGAAGCGACAAACTGGGGTCTGAAAAGCTTTGTCGAGTTGGTTGTTCGGTCATCGACTAGTCTGGTCTGCCCGATGCCGTCAGTTCACAAACATTCGCTTGCAGTTGCGAGAGAAAAAGGACATGTTAGGGACTGGTGGAGCTGCGTAACATCTCGGCAAGAGGGGCAACTGACACCCTTTCAGAGATGGGCTACTTTGCCCAAAGAGGAAGGAGAAGAATTTGAACTGTGTAGCTGCTACCCGGGCTAAGTGTGGTGTTGTTGGACATTTTTATGCAGGAGTTATTTGAAGTTTAAAATGTGGGAGATGGTGGCGTTACCGATAGCGAGCTCTCCCTTCCTGTCGTCTAGGACAAGATGGCAGCAATGCAGGCGAACTGTGCATGGTATGGCTTCATAAGTCCATAACATGTTCAGAGAAGCCCTGGATTATACACATTGTTACTCTATGTGAAGGTAAGTGGTGAAGCGAAGTCTGTCGATGTTATTTACAGATCAAAATGTACTTGTGGCCTCATATAAAGTTAGTAACTAAGTAAGTTAGCTAGCGAGCTACGGACTGCATGATGTTTTCACATTAGCTTCGTAGTTAGGTTAGCACCTGATGTTTTGGCTCATAAAGTTATGGCAACATTAGGATAATTCACCGAATAATGTTATAGCTAACTAAAAATGTAGTGCCAAACGGCATCAACGGCACCGACAATAACGTTGAATAATCTTTAATAGTTGTCATCATCATAGGTAGTCTAATGTGTTAACTATTCCAGTGTCTAACGTTAACCATCACACTGACCCGCTGACTTCATATTTCAACTAGATGGCTAACGTTAGCCAGTAGATTTATCTGCAGCGTATCGTTTAAATGCACAGACATGTAGTAAATTAATTGTCATTAGAGCTGACTGATCTGACCTGTGATTGCTGTATTCCCTAAATATCTCTGACTTAGTATTTGGTTTCAACTGTCAGAGGTATTGAATATCTGTTTGAAGCCCAGTTCCAGGCTTTTGCACTTGCTTTTGGACTTCCAAGTGTATTTGCCAAACATGGCTTAACTACAACACAGCCTACCTGCTAGTCGCTCAAGCTAGATAACATTTAACCATGTTCACAACTTAAACTTGAAAGACCTTTGGACTCCCTGCCACAAACTCACTGTATTGTATGACCGGCCTTCTTTGCCTCTAAGTAAAACATGGCTATATTTCTACAGTAACGTCAGGTCTGTTACTATAACTGGCAAGCAGCTCCTTTACACAGCTGCAAAATATCAGGCTTAAGATGGATGAAATTGTCTATCACAAGGTTGGTGAACTATAGGTTAAATGTCTGTGGTTTTGCATGCAGGATGGGAAATCACGACTTTCACGATTTTGGCTGCGGGTTGTGTACTCTACCAGCCGCTTTGGCCTGTAACTATCACTTGGAGGTCCTATTCTATTTTGAAACACTATTTGGCTGTTAAGGCTGTTAAAATGGGGAAAGTGTATGGTAAAATTTCTGACTCACACACCAATGTGGCCTTCAGACAAAAACATTTACATTCTTTCCCTGTCTGAAAAATGTTTTTAAACATTTTGCTGTTCACCTACCATGTCAGATACTGATTGCTTCTGTCGCTGCCTCAGCACTGAAGAATAACGTAATGTGGGCTTGCAAATCAGAAGTGAGACTGTCCTTTTGTTGCACATTTATAATTAGTTTGATTAGATTTCTTATTGTTAATTGACAAAAGAACCCAGCTTTAGTTAACTCAAATGTGGTCAGCCATATTGGACAAAAACTAATAATTAATAACTAATAATTTGTTTTAACTGGCACAGCTCAGCCAAAAAAATTATCATTTGGGCATTTTGTTATCATACTTTAATTTAATGTAATTTAATTTCTGGTAGTCTAGCTGCTGAAAGTACACAGGTTTTCAACCAAACTTTCAATCAAAAAGGGGGGGGAAGACTAATCAGTGAAGTCACCTGTTTTATAGGTCCATCTCTGGCGAGTAGACATGGAGTAGACATGAGTAGACTAGTTTCACTACCGATTGTTTAAACAAAAAACTCATGGTAATGAATCTTCCACCAATTTCTATTGCTGTGACTAGTGTGATTACTAGCTTTTTCAGACAGCAACACAAAGTGCTGCTATTTTGCATAGACTCCCCCAACTGCTGAATATGTGTCACATGCTAGCTCTCAGCTTAAAAGCAGTGAGGCCAGAAAAGCAAGGTTGTGGAAGATAGCGAGACCAATTGTGGGCATTATACAAACGTGTAAAGATTAAATGGGACATTAAATATTCTGTATTTGATGATGTATACACCGATCAGCCATAACATTAAAACCACTGACAGGTGAAGTGAATAACATTGATTTTCTTGTTACAACGGCACCTGTCAAGGGGTGGGATATATTGGAAAGCAAGTGAACAGTCAGTTCTTGAGGTTTATGTGTCATGGGCGCTCAAGGCTCACTGATGCGTGTGGGGAGTGAAGGCTAGCCCATCTGGTCTGATACCACAGAAGAGCTACTGTAGCACAAATTACTGAAAAAGTTCATGCTGGCTATGATAGAAAGGTGTCAGAACACACAGTGCATCTCAGCTTGCTGCACATGGGGCTGCGTAGCCGCAGACTGGTCAGAGTGCTCATGCTGACCCCTGTCCACCACCGAAAGCGCCTACAATGGGCACGTGAGCGTCAGAACTGGACCATGGCGCAATGTAAAAAGGTGGGCTGGTCTGATGAATCACATTTTTCTTTTACATCATGTGGATGGCAGGGTGCATGTGCGTCGTTTACCTGGGGAAGAGATGGCACCAGGATGCACTATGGGAAGAAGGCAAGCCAGCAGAGGCAGTGTGATGCTCTGGGCAATGTTCTGCTGGGAAACCTTGGGTCCTGGCATTCATGTGGATGTAACTTTAACACGTACCACCTACCTAAACATTGTTGCAGACCAAGTACACCCCTTCATGGCAATGGTATTCCCTGATGGTAGTGGCCTCTTTCAGCAGGATAATGCACCCTGCCACACTGCAAAAAATGTTCAGGAATGGTTTGAGGAACATGACAAAGAGTTCAAGGGGTTCACTTGGCCTCCAAATTCCCCAGATCTCAATCCGATTGAGCATCTGTGGGATGTGCTGGAAAAACAAGTCCGCACCTTGAACTCTTTGTCATGTTCCTCAAAC
>OOFE01019752.1:0-12686 GCA_900323365.1 Monocentris japonica | reverse complement strand
TTGTGTAGTTGTAAGTGTATGTCTATGTGTGTGTGTGTGTGTGAGTGCAAAAGAGGGGCAGTGTGTGGAGCTCGGTGGGGGCCCTGGTGAGGTCAGAGTTTACAGTCCTGATGGCCTGAGGAAAGAAACTCCGTCTCAGTCTCTCTGTTTTGGCAGCGTAACTGCGGAGGCGCTTGCCTGACCGCAGCAGCTGAAACAGTCCATTGTTGGGGTGGTGAGGATCCTTCATGATCCGCCAGGCTCTAGTTCTGCACCTCCTGGTGTATAGGTCCTGCAGGGAGGGGAGTGTAGTTCTAGTAGTGCGCTCAGCCGAACGCACTACTCTCTGCAGAGCCCTCCTATCCTGAGCGGAGCTGTTGCCAAACCAGGCAGTGATGATCCCTGTCAGGATGCTCTCTACAGCTCCAGAGTAGAAGGACTGAAGGATCTTCAGGGAGACTCTGAATTTCTTCAGCTGCCTGAGGTGGTAAAGGCGCTGCCTTGCCTTCCTCACCAGGGTGTCTGTATGTGTAGTCCATGTCAGGTCCTCTGTGATGTGGACCCCCAGGTATTCATAACTGTTCACCCTCTCCACAGTAGTCCCATTAATCCTCAGTGGTGTGTACGCAATGGCTACCATTTCTAGAGTCGCAATGGCTACCATTTCTGTTTGAAGAAATAGAGTAATAGATATAATCTTTGGATATGTGTAGGCAATTATGAGAAAAACAAGGCAGAAAATCATTTTGTCAGCAGAGGATGGGTAGGCAGCAATTATAAGCATTACCACCATAACATGATAGTGAACAGTGTTGAGAATGGAAGGGAGAAATTGGTCACATTCCACCGAAAGACCATGAAAATAGAGCCAAGACAGAAATGATAATGTGGTGTAGTCACAGCCCGGCAGGCCAGACATTTTCTACAGAAAACAAACAGGCTTAATCAAAGAGTAGTGCCGACATACTGTAGTCCATAAGATATGGCATGATCTGGCTAAGCATGTGCAGCAGGGCAGGGATAATGCAGGCTATAACAGGCTATATCCCTATCGCACAGGACTAGTATTACCTGGGGACCTCTAGTAATTTGTAATAATTGCGGAGGTCATCTGTGATCTTAATCCTGTGCGAATCTGCCATGTCAGTAATTTGTAAAGTAAAAATTCCACCGCAAATTACCTACCATATTTCCCCAAACACAGAGGTCGTGTGATAATATTACTCCTGTGCAAATCGGCATCTCGGTGATTTGGGGTTGTATTTTTTTTTAGCAAGGTTTTTTGTTTTCTCCACACCTTTTTTTTCCTCCCTCTTTCCAATTTCAATTTCAAGCAATTTCAAATTGCTTTTGGTAATGTGGTTCACCCCACAATTAAATTGTGTGTCTCTTTGTGCATCCAATGCCTGTTTTTTTTCTTAGCAGCCATTGCTCTTGTCGTTCGGGAAAATAGTGTACAGGAAGCGGATGTTACGCAGAGCCTTGACATTTTCAATCATATCCGGGTGGATAATGTCAGTAAATTAGAGTAAAATACAGACTTCGCTTATCCCATGCGAATATGCCGCACGAAACACAGTCATGGTGGGGTAATTTCTAAATCACATGAGGTCCCCAGGTAATACTCGTCCTGTGCGAATAGGGCTTATTATGACACACAAATAAATGTAAGCTCGAGCCTGCAATGTAGACAGCATGATATTACCATGGGGTGGAAAGAGAGGACTGTAATGCAAGTTGACAGGTGTTGGTTTCACCTTTGTCGTCGCTGCTGTCATTCCAGTCTTTTTTAATGTTATTTGAACCTATCTCACAGAACTGTTTTCATCATCTAAGACATACAAGCCTAAGAGAAATCCTTGATTCACCACAATCATCTCCACCTCTAATGAGGTCTCTGCAGCTCATTTAAACTCTGTAACAGCAGGGAATCTATAAAGTGAACATTTTTTCCTCACCTGTGAACTGAACCTGAGAATTGAATTGAATTAAATTTTCCCTGTGGACACCTCAAACTGGAGAGGTAGTGAAAGTAAAGCCTAACTAAGCCTCCACAACTCGGCCACCAAAGTTGCAGGCAATTACAAAAAGATGAACACAGCAAATGAAAGGTTTTCCATTCTGCTCAGAGCAACCAGTTGCCTTTGAACACCGACATTTGCATGTGTTGAAAGTTCTCAACACCGGGAGGTGCTTTCACCTCGAGTGCATTTTGAGTGTTGTTAGCAGGAATATAAACTTTCTTTGGAATAATATTCCCTCTAGCATTAACAAAAAGTGAAGGATCTTGTCAAGCTGGGGTGGAGGTGGGGATTTCTCGGTCTTTTGCTGGGCCCATATTTCAGCCATGGCTGCAGCTTTTAACTTGCAGAAGCCATTGGTTTGAGACTTCCCAAATGGATGTGAGCAATCAGCCTAACTACTAACCAAGACTCCCACAGGACCTGTGTTAATAATGTAGCGCGCATGAGTCTCTGTCTCCACAGCAACAGTCTCATCATCTTCATCTGTCTTAACGATCCCTTGGCCAGTTAAGTCTGCAGGTTTTACTAAATACCAAGGTAATCAAAGTGTGTGGGATTGAAACTGTCCAGGGGAATCATGCTAGAGGAAAGATCAAAGAGTGCTTCTGAATGCCAGAGTAATGGCTACACCTTCAAAATTACATCTGAATAAATTTGTGGATGGGTATCTCAGAGGAGCTGGATCAACTCCAGCATTATCATCAGCAGTAGCTGATGGCATCACTGATGTGTGTTTAACAAGGCTGTTGAGTTGGGCTGATCCTTTTCACTGCACGAAAAAAAAAGCCTTGCTGATTAGCACTCTCCATGGTGGAAGCCAGTTAGCCTGAGAGGGGTGAGGAGGTCTTGCACAGAGCTGCTGTGCATGTGAAGGGCCCTCTTCTAAAATGTCTACACTACAGCACAGCAGCAAGGGCCAAAAGAGCTATACTGGAGTGGGAAACACACTGATAGAGTGTGAAAACAGCAATTTGGTCCACTGACTGACTGACTGACTGAGACAGACAGACTTGTCTGTAGCTTAAGAAGACAGAATGCTACAGCAGCATGGTGGCCTCTTGAGTGAGACAGATGCAGAGCGACCAGGGGGAGATGGAGTGAGACAGCAGCTAAGACAAATATGCTGTATTCCATTTAGAGTAAGAGAGAGCCAGATAGAGAGAAATACACAGTTAGCCTCATCTTTGTCAGTGCAGAATAGTACTGAAGCAAAGCAGCATTCCAAAGCTCTCTCATGCACCACAACGGAAAGCACATTTGAAGGTTCTGTGGAGTTAATGAAAAAGAATTTCAGAGCAGCTATGTCTTCACGTGGTTCATTTCTGAGAGCAGGCACTGTATAAAAACACAGTCATTTCCCAGACACACTCTGTATCACCGGGTGATCAATGCCCTCCATTCACTCCGGACTGAATGTTTGAAGAACAGTGAACTTGGATAGTTGAAATGGTTCCATATTAGTCTGCTCTGTACAGGAACACAGGAACCATTTTGATGCACAAGATCAAACACAAGATCTCATCAACTATGACACCACCAGTGTGTGGTGAGTGGTAACACTCACCACTTGAGCTGGAGAGTCTGGTAAGTTTGTTGTACTTCCCATTTCAGTGGCTAGGAGTTAGCATTAGCATAGTGATGCAGGTTTAATTGAAACCATTCATCAGTGAGGACAGCCAAGGTGTCAGCGCCATTAAAATGAATCATATATCATTGGAGGCAAATATGATATTAGCACATTCTAACATATGCTCCAGGGCTGTGGCTTGCTGCCCAATACAGGGGAATGGAGTATATGCCAATGTGAGGTTTAGTATTGACATTCTGCCCCCTACAGCCCATAAATGTCTATGCGACCTCCCTCTTTTCCATTCCCCTCTTTCTCCTTGACTTTCCCACCCTCTCCCCTACAGCCTTTCCTCTGATTACCTGATACATCATCTCATCTCTCTGTTCCTCTGCCTTTATCCCCCTCCCATCTACCTCTCATCCTCTCCACCATTAGATTCTTCAATAGACCCCTTCCCATCTCCCTCATCCATCTGGACCAGCCACAGAGGGATCAGCTCTTTGAAATGGAAGCCAATTGTCTGGAAGAGGAGGCACTCCTTCATTTCGCCACAGCTCAGCTGACACGGAGAACGCTGGATGATGAAGCTCACCGCTGAACAATGGTGATGGCTGAGTGTTATGATGGAGGGGAGGATGAGGAGTAAGTGGTGGATGTGTAAGGAAGATGGGCAAAGGAAGGAGAGATCAAGTAGTCGGGGGTGGGCGCATTGCCATGGTGCTCAGTGCTGTTTTCAACACATGGCCGTGCCATGTTGGCTCTACATGAAAGCTTATGCCAACTCCACACACACAGATACATACACACACACACTATGGCCATGAGTTGAAGTGGATTTCATCATCATCATCTTCACGTTCAATTTTTTTAACTCAGATGCATTAGAGGAAATGTAGCTGGGAGGCATGTGACACGAAGGTTGCCATTTTAAATCCCCAAACCAACTGGGAAAATCTGGGCAGGAAAAGTAAAAGTGTAATGCTCTCCCCTTACTCAACAATTACTGCTATGGTACCCCTGAGCAAGCACTTTTTTGTATTTTCTTAACGTTTATTTGTCCAGGGAAAGTTGACTGAGCTCTGCGCTATTTTCCAGTTCCACAAATTCACACTGGGAGCTTTCCAGTACAATCACATCCGTCTACTGTTGACCACTGGGAGTTGCTAATTACAACCATAGTTGTCCACTGAGCAGTTCTACTGGAGCAGTTGAGGTTGAGTTAAGTGCCTTGCTTATGGGTGCATTAACAGTAGTTCTTGAGAGAGGGGAGAGTGTTATTCATTCACTTTCCACACCCACATTTTCCCAGACGATCCGGGAATTCAAACTGTCAGCTAGTAGCCAACAGCTCTGTTACAACCCTTGGTCGTATTTATGTATATATTTGTGGATGTCATTGCCAGTAGTGCTGTTTCACTAACTGTTTCCTTTTTACTCCCCCATGTGGCATATTTCAGTTTGGAAGCTGTAGGGGTGGGCTGCCATTTTCTTTGTAGATTGTTTTCTCCTGTGTTTAGTTTAGTAAAGGAGGTAGAAGCCCCCTATTTAGTTAATTGTTCCATTCTTAGTTTTTGGATAGTTTAGTTAAAAGGATTTAACTCCAGCAGCTTTGTTTGGTTTGTTATTTTGGCTGTGGTCCACTGTGCTTGTGCTTCCATGTTATGTTCCCTTATTAAATATTGCATTTTGCCGTATATTTCTGTGTTTGTGAGGGTGGTTTTGGGAGCTGGAAATGAAGGGTCCAACTTATGTTATGCCTTTTTGTCACACTCCTAGACGGGGCATAACAAGCTCCCAAGCTGAATGTGTTGAATCGGTTGAATGAGATTCAGGGCAGCAGGCAGGAAGCCCTTGGCTGGATGAATCAACAAAATAAAAGATGTTGGCTTAAGAAGGCTTTGAGGTATTCCATCGTATTGGCTCAAGACCAATACACTGTCCTCCTGGCACAGCAACTGATGTTAAGCTAAAACCTCTGTTTCGTATAAGCATTGGGGATTTGCACAGAAGTGCTTTTCTTTCACATAAAATGTCTTTTCTCGCAAAAACAACCTAGGCAGGGGACACACGAGAGGATTTTGGGTCTGATTTCCACCAGATTTTCCAATCCCGACAATTGGATCTGCAGGGTCCTCAACACATACAGCCAATGAGAGCCCAGTTCCCAATGAGGTGAGTGTGTGGTTGTGATTGGTTGGAGAGGTGGTGACATCAGCAGCGCTATAATCTCATATGATTGTTTGTGATTCCTTGTCGTCTAATCATCTAGTGTGCGCAGATTCACCACTGTGAGACTAAAAATTTATGAAATCTGCTGTCTGATGCAATGAGTTCTCAAAATCGGTTAGGATTTTTATGTTGTAGGGTGTCTTGAGCCTAAGCATCTCTTACCTCTTTATAAGATCTGAGCATTTGAGAGACATTGTCCAATATATTTACACTACAGACCTACAGTACATCTTTTATCTGAACCTTAGTGAAACAATTTATTTTGTTGCATTTTTGTATTTGGTTTGATTAGGTTCACACTGCCCAATTACAAGTGAACCAGGGCTTTTAAAGTCATATGGACATAAGTAGCTTGTATATTCAACTGAGTTTTGGTAACCTATCAAAACAAATATTAAGTAAGTAAGTAAAGCTTTATTTATATAGCACCTTTTTAAATAAAGGTCACAAAGGGCTTCACAAAATGCACAAATACACAAAAATAAAAGAGACAGTGTCAAAACAAAAAAGACTAATAGTCCTTAGTTCATTTAGTTATACTAGGCTGTCCAAACATGGGGAACTGCTGGGTATCAGATGAACCGCACCACAGTTCACTTGGAAGAGGATCAAGAGCCGCATTGTCAGGTGTCTCGGTTATTTGGTGCAGAATGTCATTGTTCTCACCTAGCCAGATGAACAGAGTTCGAATAAACCATTCCAAACATGCTTGGTGTGAACACACACATACTCTTTGTTGTTACCTCTGGAGCTGCTTTGGATGATCAGATTTTCAATGTGTCTTGTCTTGCATTTACAACTGGATTTGATGCATATTTGCCAAATCTGATCTGATCACCTAGGACACACGTTACTGCAGGTAGAGGGGGTCTATGTATCACCCACTGTTAGACGGAGGGAGAGAGGGGAGAAGAACAAGAAGAGTCATCGAGCGTCTCTCTGACCAGTCAGACTGAGGCTGTGTGTTTCAGCCTGGCTGCTCATCATGCTAATGATGATGGCATTTCTAAACCACACCAGTCACCACTAACCATACTGGGAATCTACACTGGTTGACCAGTGTGTGTGGATGTGTTTGTCAGTGTGTGTATGAGAGCGGGAGAGAGAGAGAGAGAGAGAGAGAGAGAGATTCTAGTATTACACAAAACAGAATACAATCAGAGCATCACAAAACACAAATAAAAAATAAATGAATAAATAAATAAATAAAAAATAAATACAAATAAAAAGGTATAAAATACACTGTATTGCTCTATTTACATTCCCTCATAAGACCAAAATCAAAAAGACAAAGCCAGTGACTCCTGCCCTATGCTACATAGAATCCCTCCTTGACCCCAAACCTCAACAAACTCATCTAAACCTGAAATCATTTTGGAATATGCAAATTCTACTCTAAGACGAGCTGCCACAAGTCCCTTGACCATCAGCTCAGGTACAACTGAGCCCACCCCTTTTATTTTATTCCTCCTGGTTAGCCAGATGCTCATTTTGGTCTGACCTAATAGGAAATTGAGCAAGCACACACGTCTACGGTGTACAGCATTGTATTATAAAGATAAAGGTGATGTCATCCAGGGTTTCCCCAAAACCACTAAACCATCTCTGCAGTACCTCAAACAGACCAGTAAGCCTTGGACACCTCAAAGGACAGCTACCCTGTACTGTAGGATCAATGTGAGCCACATGTCTGTTTGTAGCCACAGCCCCATGGACAATCCTCCACTGGAGATTTGCAGTGCGTTTCTCTATAGGAGGCTTGTACAGGGATCTCCAGCTACCCCTTGGGGAAGAACCTGGTGCAAACACAGCCGACCACCTCGACTCCTGCAGCACAGCCAAGGAAGATCTATGAATGACCTTCACACTGATGATGTGCAAGTCTTTTTTTGATGTTCCCGAGAAGTCCTCTAGTTGTGGTGTCCTGAACGAGAGTAGTGACTCCACCTCCTCTTGCTGCTCCTCCAGTGCAGCAGAGATGGCCAGAGAAGGGAAGACCCACTGACCATCCAGGACAGTCCCCCCTCCCATTGCCCTGAAGGAACCAGGAAGTGAAGACACCACCTTGTCTATCAGTTTCTGCAAAAACCAAATTGATTTAATCCCAGTGTCTTCGCTCAGTCTTACAGCCGTTTTCCAAGTCTTACCGGACCTCAAGTTGGCCAGTTTGGTAAGTCCAGTTCTAATAAATATTCTCTGTACACACACAGAGTTCAGTACCCTTGCTGGTATGAGGGGATTGTGGAACAATGGTTCCTCTTCCACCTGGCCATAGAAACGGGCAGTATCCCTTTCAATCCTCAGGACTGCAGTCCACGGCCATAGGACTGACTGGCAGAAACTTGTGGTTCCTGACAGGTCAACCCCTTCCAACTTCAACAGAAAGAGATGTTTGTCATAACCCAGGTTTTTTACTCTATGCAAGAGCAAACGTGCTTTATCTGCCCAGACTACCCCCTCTTTGTAAAGCAGCCACTGTGCTGTCTGTAGGCGAAAAACGTTAATACGGCTGCGAAGATCAATCAGTCCATGTCCACCTTCAGCTACAGAGACCAGGCGGGCAGAGACAACCCCTGTAAATTCTGTCTTAGTTTGCTCAAGAGAGGTTCTACAGCCAAAGAGTAGAGCTGTCCTGATAACGGGCAACCTTGTCTTATGCCTCTATACACTTTAACTGGCCTACTAAGTCCGCCACCCACCATTAACATAACTGAAGCCTCTGAATACGGCAACCGGATCCACAAAATATATGCTGTACCTACACCAAAGGTCTCAAGTGTTTTGAACAGATATTTGTGATCTACTCTATCAAATGCTTTTTCTTAGTCAATCGATAACAAACCTAAATCTTGCTTTTCAAAATTTGATAAATCAATGATATCCCGTATTTAAAACATGTTATCCATTATTGTACGCTTGGATACACACTATGTTTGATTGATATTTACAATGGTGTCCATATAATGTTTCAGTCTATTTGAAAGACATTTAGACAGTATTTTGTAGGCCGTGCAAAGTAAAGAAACTGGTCTCCAGTTCTTTAGAAAACCAAGGTCACCTTTTTTTGGAAGCAATGACAGAACTGCTCTTGTGCAACTTAGAGGTAGAGTCCCAGATTTAAAACACACCTTGAACACATCGTACAGGTCCGATCCAAGCAATCCCCAGAAACACTTGTAAAATTCTGCAGGAAGTCCATCGATACCAGGTGAGCGACCATAAGACAACTGCCGAGTTGCTGTAGACAGTTCATCAAAAGTGATGTTGCAATCGAGAGATGTCACCTGTTCTGGGCTCAGCTTAGGCAGCCCTTCATTATCTCCTTCTGACAAGAAGAGTCACAGTCCACTGTACTAAAAAGGTCCATATAAAAATCCATAGCTAGCTTTCTCATCTCAGCTGGGTCAGATGTTGTATCCCCATTGGGAAATTGCAGGTGAAGCATTTGATTCTTTATCTTTTGTTCCAATTTGAAGAAAAAGGAACTAGGAGCGTCCATATCCCTCAGAGTGGTGATTCTGGCTCTGATTAAAGCCCCTTAGCTTTCGTTTGGAGAAAAGAACCTAAAGCCCTCTTCTTCTCCAGGTTCCCGTCTATCCCGTGATCATTCCTATTTATTGTGTTATGTTCAAGTAATCTAATTTCTTCCTCTAACCTTTCTATATTATTTTTTTCTGTGTCTGTTGAATGTGCCCTATACTGCTGACAAAAAATCTGTCACAAATCACAGAAAGCCTTGTCTTGTAGTAGTCTGGTGTTAAAATGCCAATAGGAGCATTGTCTTTTACGCAGAGACAAGGCCAGATTTACTGTAGCCATGTGGTGATCAGAGAAGCCAACAGGTGATATTTCGGCTTTCATCACCTTGTTGCTGTGGTTTCTATTGGCATAGATTCTGTCCGGTCTCGCTGCACTGAGACTATTCTCGGCTACCTTCACCCATGTGTACTATTTAACTGCTGGGTTCCTCTCTCTCCATACATCCACCAGTCTGTGTTCTTTTATTAAGCTGGACAGGGCTGACTGAGGATGGGGCTCTTCTCCATTTCTATCAACCCTAAAGTCTGTGGTGCAGTTCCAGTCTCCTCCTAACACTAGTAGGGAATTACTATTATGCTGTTTTATGAAATCGTTTAGTTTTTCTAACACGGTCTGTGCCATAATTATATGCATATATATTTATAAAAATAAAAGCTGTATCTTCAGTGGTGCTAGCACTGCTTGCAATCTTTAATCTTTAGTCTCTGAGAAAACAATATTCCTACTCCTGCACTGTGATTAGACCCATGACTAAAGAAATACTGTCCCTTCCAGCTCATTCCCCAGTCTATAGTACCTCACTGGCCCTATCACTGTGTTTCCTGCAGAAAAACACTCTTCTAATTATTTCTAATTATTTCACTAAGCTGAGCCCTCTTGTTCCTATCCCTGCCTCAATTGATGTTTAAGGTCCCTATTTTCAACCTATTCATTAAGAGACAAAAAAGGAGAGAGAGAAGACAGACAGTGGAAGGAGACCAGTGAGAAAAAGACACCCATTGTGTTTCACCCATTTTTATTTCTTTGCACGGAGAGGAGTTTTTCCTCTTCTAAGTTTGGTCAGTATTTTCTTTATCTCTTCTGCTTGCTTAGATGCTCAAAACCTGCTTCCTTCCTGATTTAAGTAATTGATTTGATAAACTTCTGCACATCTGGAAAAACCTGTCACTTCAACAGTGTGTACCAAAACTTTCGTCCAAGAAATCATTTACTTCTTTTACTGAATACATCTGCTGATTCTCTTGTGATAAATATCAGAAAAATCAGAGAAAGCATCATCATCTTGCAATTCCTCATCTCAGCAACTACACCGATCAGCCATAACATTAAAACCACCTGCCTAATATTGTGTAGGTCCCCCTCGTGCCGCCAAAACAGCTCTGACCCGTCGAGGCATGGATTCCACAAGACCTCTGAAGGTGTCCTGTGGTATCTGGCACCAACAGATCCTTTAAGTCCTGTAAGTTGCGAGGTGGGGCTTCCATGGATCGGACTTTATTCCAGCACATCCCACAGATGCTCGATCGGATTGAGATCTGGGGAATTTGGAGGCCAAGTCAACACCTTGAACGCTTTGTCATGTTCCTCAAACCATTTCTGAACAACTTTTGCAGTGTGGCAGGGCGCGTTATCCTGCTGAAAGAGGCCACTGCCATCAGGGAATACCGTTGCCATGAAGGGGTGTACTTGGTCTGCAACAATGTTTAGGTAGGTGGTATGTGTCAAAATAACATCAACATGAATGCCAGGACCCAAGGTTTCCCAGCAGAAGATTGCCCAGAGAATCACACTGCCTCCGCTGGCTTGCCTTCTTCCCATAGTGCATCCTGGTGCCATTTCTTCCCCAGGTAAATGACGCACACGCACCCGGCCATCCACACGATGTAAAAGAAAACGTGATACACCGAGGGTGTATCAGAGCCTGCAACCTGAGCCTGTCCCGTGTGTCCTCCAGCTCCTATGGAGCTGGGGGGGACACGGGGTACTGACTGCAGCAGGACCCGCTGTCTGCTGCCTGTGGGGGCAGAATGACCGCTTGTGTCCGACGTCTCCACACTCGAAACACTTCAGAACTAGCAAACACCATGTGGTGACTGACCGTTATCATATTTGACCCTAAAAGAGACTTCCAGGGTCTGAGAGTCCAGGAACATGAACAGCTGTCTGCGGAGAGACTGGATGTGCTTCAGTTTGGGGTCCTTGCATCCAAGGCCCAAGGTCTTGAAAGCACTGGCAAACTTCCCAAACCGCTGCAGCTCTAGCTCCAGGGCGTCGTTAGTGATGAACGGCGGCACACTGGACACTGTAACCCAGGTCGAAGGAACCACCAGTGGCGCTACAGTTACAAAACTATCGTTCAAGAAAATACCCAATTCAAACAATAGATTAACGAAAAGCTCATCCTGGAGACAAACAACCACAGCTTTATTCATGCAAGAGACGTAGGAGATGTTCTCATGGCTGACCTGCTGACCAACAGCCAGCAGAACTTCCTCCACAGTAAAATTGGGCTCCGACACTATACTTACCCCATGGCGGATTGACAGTGACGGCGTTCCCCTGCCAGGGAGAGACGCCATCCTCACTACACTAACAACAATTAACAGATCAAAACAATCATCAACTACTCACCTAATTTGAAGAATTAAACTCCTCTTACCATATTGTGTGGGAAAAACCAAGAACAGCAAGAATAGTAAAGTTTCCAACAGGATTCACTCTCATTCAGCAGCACCTCACTCACACTCACACACCTGACTCCCAGCATGCAGTGCAGACAGAGAGAGAGAGAGAGAGTGTGAAGTGTGTGTATGTGGTGGACTGTATGTGTACTGTGTGTGAGTATGTACACTCACCGGCCACTTTATTAGGTACACCTTGCTAGTACCGGGTTGGACCCCCTTTTGCCTTCAGAACTGCCTTAATTCTTCGTGGCATACTTTCAACAAGGTGTTGGAAACATTCCTCAGAGATTTTGGTCCATATTGACATGATAGCATCACGCAGTTGCTGCAGATTTGTCGACTGCACATCCATGATGCGAATCTCCCGTTCCACCACATCCCAAAGGTGCTCTATTGGATTGAGATCTGGTGACAGTGGAGGCCATTGGAGTACAGTGAACTCATTGTCATGTTCAAGAAACCAGTTTGAGATGATTTGAGCTTTGTGACATGGTGCATTATCCTGCTGGAAGTAGCCATCAGAAGATGGGTTCACTGTGGTCATAAAGGGATGGACATGGTCAGCAACAATACTCAGGAAGGCTGTGGCATTTAAACAATGCTCAATTGGTACTAAGGGGCCCAAAGTGTGCCAAGAAAATATCCCCCACACCATTACAC
>OOFE01019750.1:3111-20030 GCA_900323365.1 Monocentris japonica | reverse complement strand
GCCGTCCTCTCCTCTCACAGCCTCGACGCGCAGACCGCAGGCCCGGCCGAAGTATGACAGGGAGACGACGTTTCCCGGGAGGAGGATGGTCCCAACTGGCAGAAGAGCGACAGGGCAGTGGGAGTTATTCCTCCAAAGGAGAATTCAATGCAGAGGACATTTATGGTGGCAAAACCAAGAGCATTTAAAATATATACCAACTCAGAATCAGAATTACTTACACACAAAATCCAATAAATGTACGGGTCTTTGTCTTGGTGACAAAGGTGCAGACACACATGGACAATACATGTAATGCATATCACTAGACAGGAGACTGTACATACAATTCAACAATGTTACTGCACGAGTGAGTTACTGCACCTATAAACATGCAAAAAGAAGAAACTGACTTACTGCAGGAGCGCAGGAAAAAGTTCTTGAACTCCTCTGTTTCTAGTGTTTCATCTTTTTGCCTAAATGGGAAAAATATATATAGAAATATATATAGATTAATCTTCCTTAATCTTGGAAATGTATTTAGGTGATTGGTATTGACAGTTGAATTGCAGTTGCAAGTATCTTGCCAGCAGATGGCAGCCTTTACCAAAAATACAAAATAAAATGCTACTAAAAAGGAGTCCTTCCCTGTACCTGGAATACTGTGATAACAGTCATGAAGCAATATTTCAAAACAGCAGAGTCAATCTGAAATTATTGTCATTTTTATGTTATGGATAATACTCATCAGTATCATGCATGTAGATCTGCTCTTGTGACTGTTTCTTCTTCGTCAACAAGCCCCAGGTTGACTGTCTTACCTGCCAGAGAGAACCACCTCATCAGCCTGAAGCACAGGACCCGTCAGCGGGTGCAGCATCACTCCGACCCCCGGCTTCACTCTCAGGTTGTTCTGGACACATTTCTGAAGACCCACTTTCCCACCGGGGAAGGAGGCAACAGGCCAGCCTAAGCACACCTGGAAACAAAAGTCACATGACTCACACATAGTTTGTTTATTGGACAGAGTTTTGGTAACGTGTCATCCCACCAGGTTAGAGAGTCCAAACCAATACTGGTTCCAGTCTGTAACTTGATCTACCATGATGGACTTGTCTGCTCTTCTCTGGTGTTCATACCAGTTAAGAACACATGAAGAAACATCTGAACATGAGCATCAGTCCAGACTGAGCCCTTATTTACAAGCAGCTGAAGGGATAGGAGGGTGGAGTAGTGAGTAAGGAGACCGCCTTTCAACTGGACGACCCAAGACGAAGCCCCCGTGTCAGCAAGCATCCACCCTGCCAGTGTCCTTGAGCAAGACACTGAATCCCTAGCAGCTCCAGGGTGCTGCTCTGTAGCTGACCCTGACCTCTGACCTCACTGTGGTAGTTCTCCTCTGGTAGTCGGTGGGATAACACAGATTGCTCAGTACAGTACCAGCGATGTAATTTGACAAAACTGTAGGGTGAGCATCACCATAAAAATACAATCGTCTTAGTAAATGATGTGTCACCAGAATAGAATAGAATAGAACAAGCTAAAAAAAACAACTGCTCACTTACCTCTTGTTGTCCTGCGGTGCTTGTCAACAGGACTGGTCGCCCAATGCAGATGTTGGCTGCCTTCATTGAATTGAGGCTCAGTTGGGCGAGAGATGACCTGCATCTTTTGGGAGTTTTGTCATCTGCTGTGAATACAACACAAAAAAATATGACCGTTAAAATTATGAACGCAAAAGTTCTGAGACCTTGTCCATGGGCGTGACTAGAGCAGGAAAGCAACTTTTCTGTCCCCCAGGCAAAGTGCAGAGTTCCTACACGTTGTTGCTATCAAATTCTCTCACGTGTGCAGGATCATTCCGTGACATATAGCGCAATTTCCATGACCAATATTTGTCAGCATCTTTGTTGCTAACATCACATTTTTTCTGTTGAATATCTGATCTGAACGTCCCAGGTCTTATTTCCGCCCCGACTATCACTCAGGACCGACACTATCAGGACATTTCTGATCTGGATTCTTCAAAGTGAAGAGGATCAACAAGCAGCCTAGCTGAAACATTCAACATTTCACTGGGTGGAAAAAAAGATTATCAATATATTTCCATGACATTTCCAACCCTATATGCTCATGTTCCATTTTCTATAACTGTTCCATGCCTGGAAAACACATTCTTTGAATTCCATGACATTTCCATGTTTTCCATGACTGTAGAAACCCTGAAAGTGGAGGGGAAATCCCAAAATTCACAATCCACTATTTTACCAGCCAACCAATTTTTTTAGAATAGAATAGGACCATCAGACAACTGGTCTGTCTCTACTGGATGCTATATTAGAACAAATGGTTTAAGAGCAACGTGACATCAATAAGTGCAACTGTAATAGCCAAGCAGGCCCATAACATGAATCAGCTAACGTTAGAGGACGGACAAGTTAATACTGTCGTGTGGGTACCACAGCCCCGTCCTCCCACATCCCTCTGCGTCAGCATCACTGACAGCAGATGTAGCACCTTCACGTCAAGTAACAACGACCTGCAGCTGGTGCTAATCTGCCCTATAGGTTCATGGCATGTTCAAGTCTATGAAACAGTTAACTTTATGTTCTGACTTACCTTTCTCAATGAAATCGATGACAGTAAATGTGTTGCTGTTCAGACTTTTGCAGCTTCCCCCGTCTTGCCCGGAAGTTTGCAGGTTGGAAGAGTCATTTGAACCATCATTCAATCCTGGTGAACTTTCCCCTTCGGTCACTCTTTTCGACTTGCTTTTATTTTTCTTTGAGGACATTTTAAGAGTAAACGTTGTCAGCACGCGAAAGTGCAAGCGTGGTGTAAACACGCAGCGGTGTGGTAAACTTCCTGGTTAAAGTTTAGCCCCGCCCTGTTACCGTAAGTACTGTTGTTGTACGTTGAGGCTTTTGTAGTTGAGGAGTCGAAAACTGTCTGTACTTATGTAAGTACACACACCCCATAGAAGATACTTTAACACACTTTACAAATAATTTAGATATATTCTTACAGTCGGCATGCATTAAATACTCCAACGCGGAAATTTTCCAATACAATTTAAACCTTTACAATCCGTCTGCCTGTTATTCCCACGATCATCTTCCACCAAAATACACCGCGGATGGCGGTAGCGAGCAGTATGGAACAATTGTAAAAGTTGAGATTTTATTGGAATATAGGGCTGATTGGTGGATATTTATATGCCGAAATTACCAGCAGACCCTAGCGAATCTTAAAAAATCTCAAGTGATATTCTGTAACGTATGTATCGTTGGCCAGTGAGCAAGGACTCATTGCGTTGCGAGATTTTAGATAGCGTTAGTCTCCGTACAGGAGAACGGAAAGTCTCGGGGCTGGAAGTCGGCCATTTTACCGAGGTATTACGGGAATTATACAACTGTCAGGGCGGACGTCTACGTAACCCCGATGCTTGTTGATGTCGGCGAGACACTGGCGATATTTTACCTTTAAACTGGTTTTCATACGGGGCGGGTGGTGAGGTAACATGGCAGCCTTTGGCTTCAAACTTTTACCCTTGGTGAGGAGCAGGCTCTGCAGCCAAACGTGTTGTCCTGCACGCACTGCAGCACGGACAGTCCGTAGGTTTTCCCAACTACACAGAGTAGAGGGAACTAACGCTTTGACAGGGAAAGTGGACCGGTACGGTGGAGTGACCGTGACCCTGGGTGACACCGGTTTACCGGCGGACATCAGCGAGGGTGCATTCAGCAACATACTGCAAGGTTTGTGCACCGGTCTTCCGCTCGAGACTGAGATAATTCAATGTTATCGTTTATCGTCTAACAATAGAGTCGTATCATCATGAAATAAGGACACGGAGTTATTGTGATGCACAATTCTGGTTGTCTAAATTAATGAAACAAAGCAAAAACCAATTCAGATCTTTAAAAATTAGAAAAAAATTAATTAAAAAAATTAGATCTGAAAAAAATTAGGGAATAATAATTGAGTTTTATTTGAGAAAATTGAGTTTTAGCGTCAATTTCATTATTTAGCATGTGATTTTATATGATGTTTGTTTTTATATAAGATATTATTATATATTGATATCAAAACAATTTCTTAAATCATCGGGATATTAATTGTGTCCATATCGCCAGGCCCTAGCTCTGGGAGAGACATTGGGAGGACAAGGGTTAATAGAAAGGTGGATTAATAACAAGGCACGTGTCTTCTCAACAACTCATAAATCATTAACCTACCTACAACATTGATCAGTAGCCGGGACAGTGGGCTGCAACGTGCATGAGTGCACAAGAGACATTCCATACAAGATGAAGTCATTCAGACTAATAGGACCATCGGAGATGCAGGTTCATAAATGTCTGTGTGTAATACGATCTCAGGGTTTGGGGTCCCATGTTGGGTCAGTTGTTACCAGTCATAAATGATGCCTCAATACAGGATTACCCATCAAAACAGGGTTAGGCATCTCGGCTGCAGTGTTAAAACGTGTTTGTCAGGGGCATGTTGGTGGTTTAAGATAGATAGATAGATAGTTTATTGATCACTTATTGCCTCACTTTTCTGAAACAAAATCTGTTTAACATTTGTATGGCTTTATCCAGTGATGATCATTTTCAGGAAACGCCTGCTTCACATTCATACAGTTCTTTCATACCTGGGAGCCTCCCAGTACAACCACATGGCGGCCACTGAGCAGCTCCACTGGAGCACTTAGGGCTTCGGTGCCTTGCTCAAGGGCACCTTGGTGGTAGTTATATAACGAAGGGAGAACATGTCTTATTTACTTTCCTTAACCACATTATTTCAGATGGTCCAGGATTCAAACCAGCAGCTTTCCAGTCACAAGCCTGCTTCTCTAACCTCTAAAGTGATTACCTCACAAGCTCTGTGACATCCTCTTTCTTATCTTCCCTGTCTTCTCCATCTCTCCACTATCTAATAAAGCAAAAATATCATTTAAAAGAATCTCCTCTATAATCTGTCTTTATCTTCCCCATATTTCCTGTCTGTCTCTGCTGTTTATTATCGAATGAAGAAGTCATGAAAAATGAAGCTGGTCCTTGTTGCCCCACAGACTCTTTGGCCCAGTGGAAAGCAGAGGGGAAGGTGGCGGTGTGGCTTCACATTCCCATCTCGCTGAGCCGGTGTGCCGCTGCCGCCGCCACCCACGGGTTCACCTTCCACCACGCCAAACAGGACCGCTCCGTCCTGGTCCTCTGGTTGGGAGAAGGGGAAAGCAGGTTGCCAGGGTTTGCGACTCACCAAGTTGGAGTGGCAGGTAGCGACCAGCGATGTCGATGTAATGAAAGAAGTGGTTATACGTTCATTCAGGGTGTCTGAGTCCTCTTAGAACCCTTATGTTTCCTCATTTATGAAAAACTAATAAAAAAAATGTCAAATTATATTTCTCAAACAAAATTATGTAATTAAAAATATTTTTCAACAGATTTCAACTTTTTCAAAGTTAAAGCATCAATAACGCAGAGAGGACCATATTTATTTATTGATTTCATAACATATAAATTCAGCATCTGGTATTAGTTGTTGAAAGACCAAAACAATTCACATTGTGTATTAGGAGCATTCATGTGTTAATATTTGAAAGAAATATATATGAACAAGATATTCAGATAGATTTCAATTTCATATGAGCATTTCTCAGATCTACAAATTTGGATTTGTATCGGTATTCTTGAATAAGTATCAAGTGAGTAAAAACAAATGCATTAGTTTTTGATAAATGATGAAAACAAACATTTCTTGGTAGTGGACTCAGACCTTTGGACCCCATTGTGTATATATATAAGTGCATGTAACCCTTTTCTCAACTCCACAATGTTGTCATCGTATTTCACAAACGTTTATTACATCACAATACACCCATCTTATCGGTCTAAATCACTGATTGGGGCTGCAACACAAAAGTGCATCTCATCCCCACTAATTGAGACACTGTAGGGCCACCCTGTTTGTACACATTAATATCTGGTGTCAGGTATGGTCACTGGCAGGAAGTCTTCTCGGCGCACATGAAGGGACAAATCAAAATGTAAGGCCGTGATCCGAGAGGAGGCTTTTTTCTGATGCTCAAATGCAAAGCACAGCCGTGAGCTGTGAGTTAGCGACTCCTCTAGAAGATGATGGGGAGTCCATTCTGGAGTGGAGGATGTGGCTCCGTGACATCTTCGTAAGGTGAACAGAGCAGGGAGAGTTTCATCATCTCGTAGCTGCTGTTTCAAGAGCTTCACATTGATGTAATGTACTGTGGCTACACGTCAGACATGTTCAACTTGAAGGGACCCCGGGAGGAGATGCATAGTAACTGATGGACATGGCACCAGCGTTAGGAGTGTTTCAGGAGATGTGGAGGTGCAGTTTGTAAGGCAAAAATCCTTCTGATCATCACTTTTCAATCCCTTATAAGAAGTGATGTAATGATAAATAAAACCTCCAGTGGGTGATCATCACAAGGCAAACAACTACCAATATAAACATAAAACAGTTTTCAGAAAAGCTTCTTCTTAAAAGACCCTATCCTCAATTAATTTACTTTATGATATATATTATGAATTTAGGTCATAATGATTCATGTCCACCTAAAAAAGTGGGTAAACGTCTGAAATGAAGATGTTACATTACATTACATTACATTCCTGGCATTTAGCAGACACTTTTATCCATAGCGACTCACAATAAGTGCATCCAACATAGGTAGAGAACTACTAGTCACCAGAAATCATAAGTGCATTTCCTTCCTAAACAAGCGTCTAAGAGCAGAACCAGTGCTAAGGTCAAAGGTCAATAAGTTATCTACCTACTTTTATTTAAACAGATGAGACAAATCAGTGAAGCAAATAAACGAGAGCTAAGACAAATAAGTGAAGCAAGATGTGGGGAAACTGAGTTTAGGTGGGTTTGCCCTCTTCTGCTACTTCCTGCTTATAGACTTTTCAGAGGTAGTCTGTCTGTTTTCACCCAGTTGGGATTGTGAATGTGAAAGAGGGAAGAAAAGACGACCTGCTGATATTACATTTGCCAGAAGACCATCTGCTAAGCTCTTATTGTCCACCAGAGGGCAGACTGTTGTTCATACCTCTTCCCAACAGTGGACGGACCTGAAGCATGTCAGAACATGTCCAGAGCATCTTTCCATGTGACCAAATTGGGTCCAGAAAGTCCTCTGTTGTTGCCAGAATTGTTTCTCCCCCCCCTGCCAAAAAAACAGATGAATCTAAGGTTCAAACCCGGTCAAACAGCCAAGCTACAAACCCTCCTTGAGCTGTCGTCCTGTTGAATTGATCTGCTACTTATTTGTTGGTTTTTATACTTACTTTGACAAGTCAAACAAAGGAACAAACACATTGAAGTAAATACTCAATGTGTCCAGTGTCCTTGAGCAAGACACTGAATCCCTACCTGCTGCTGGGGAACTGGTCTGTAGCTGACCCTGACCTCCTCCGACCTCCCTGAAGGGGGCAAGAGGATCACAGGAAGTTCACTAAGTGTCACGTCCAACCAAGTGGAGGTTGAGTAAACTACCCTAATGGTCTTTGTGTCTGGTTTCTCTCGTCCCAGTGTCATCTCCCCACCTAATGTACAGTAAAATAAAAAAACAACAGTTGTGTACTAGGCTTAATCCCATCCACTAACAAGTATCAAATCAGAGTACATGTACCCACATGATCCTGGTAATGAAAGAAACCGTCTATTGGTATTCTAGAGGAATTTTCATCAACTTTTTGTGCATTTTTGGCATTTAGCTGATACTCTTATCTCAAGTGACGGATGAAGATTGGTGGATTCAGAGCCACAGCGCCCTCACAGTAACAAAATATTCCTGCTCACCTGGACTCGTCATGTAAGACTGAGGGGGAAAGAAATAAGAGAAATAACAGCTAAGGAGAGGCAGAAGGTTTTATTTGTACCATTTTTTTGCAGCTCAGAATCAAGAGATCAAAAGTTCTGCACTACATAACCCACAATTCCCTTCTGTTGATTACTTGTGGGTTTTTTTCTCTCATAATTCCTATCCCCTTTTTTTTTTTTTTTCATCCGGCTCCTATTGAGCATTTAGTTTCCAGGACTGAAGGCTACATAATGATAGCCTCTCTGTGCAGCACCCGGGCCTCCTCCCGTGAAGCGCCATATGGCACAGGGATCGGGGATGACATCAATTTCCACTTGGAAGTCCAAGTCGGGCCTTTAGGACGACCCATCCCTCGTTACACATCTGTGACTTTCATTTAAGGAGGCCCGTCCCGGTCAGACCAAAGTGCCCCCTGTTTCCTCCCCCTCCTCCCGGGCTGTCAGCAGACGCACATAGCTGGCTGTCTTAGTCACTACCTGTTGAAAAAAGCTCAAGCGAGAAATGGCGAATCCAGAAGGCAAAATGGGATGTCCAAACATTTCACAAGTACTGCTGAGTCACTCTCGCTCTGTTTAGATCGGTCAGCGAAGAACTAATTTACCCCCCCAAATGATTCAGCCCTTGAAGCACTTTGTTTGATCGCGACTTGTTCAGTTGGCCGATGCCTTTCAGAGCGTTTGATGCGTCATGATTGCTAATTGGTCGTGTTTGTAGGAAAACTTTTATAGATTACCAAAATAAAAAGCAGCTTGTCCACATTTATTATAACTGTTGCTGTCATTGGATGGAGCAAGGCACTAACAAGTCAGGGGTTCCATTCCCACTGTAATTGAATCACGAAGGAATAAGATCATCAAAATTACAAATTACAGCCACTAGTCAGCAGTGTTATGATATTGTCATGAAGTGTTGATTATTTTACTTTTTTTCTCCACTGGAATCAATCAAGCTCAAACAGAAGAGAAGTGTTAGAGGATTTAAAGCAGACAAAGCAACTCCTGTATCCCGTCGAGCCCGACCGAGGCTCGCCTCCAGGCCTTTTTCCTCGTTTGAATGTTGCGTCCAAACCAGTAATTATCCCTGACCTACTGCCAGCAGGTCTCCATTTGTGAAAAACATTGTCCTTAACTAAATCTCTAAATTCAGACTGGGGACCAGCTGATACGCTAGCCCGGAGACACAAGTGATTGCGCAACGTGTTACAGTTAGAGCACCATTATGATATTGTTTGTTTCATGTAGGTGCGGTCGTCAACGAGTCCAACGGAAAGGTTCTCGTCGTTCAAGACAAAAACAAGGTACGTTTATTATTTACAAGTCGATTTTATTTTTAGAAATGTTTTAAAAAAGGTAGTTATACTGTGTGAACATAAATCACTGCACTCTACTGCATTCACTAAAATATTAATTCTGCAATATTTAGGCCCGACATTTATCAAATATAATACTTTAAATACAAGATTTTCAGATTTTCTTCGTGTCCACAAATCCAGTAAACCCAAAACCCTGTGAATATGCCAGTTTGTGAATCAGTCTGGGTTATATATTTTTGTTGCCTCTGTAATTATTTTTAATTACTGCCTTTTTTACTTTTACTGTGCTGCATGTTATTGTGCTGTCTAACAGCCTTCAAGCAGCAAATGCCCGCAGAATTTGTCTTTGGTGTATGAATCAGTAAGGGTCATCGCCACGGCAACTGGCCGGTAACGCTTGAAAGCAGCACCTGATTATATGCACAAAACAGCACTGAAAACATAAAAGTATATTAATAACTGGCTGGTGAAAAATGTTTCTTAGCAGGTGATTTCTTTTAGTTTAGCGGCCTTCGTCAGATGAGTTAATTCTGTTCGATCCATTCATCCTCAATAAGTTTGAACCAATGAAGCGCCAGTTGTTTTCCCTGCTGCTAAAACTGTCTGGCGTTCGTCTTGTTTACTCAGTCAGTTCTGCTCCCGGGGCCTGTTGCCTCTGCGTGGGTCGAGTTCTTCTCTCAGCCTTTTACTACAAGTGTCCTCACACTTAGCACAGCTCCGTGCAACATTACTCGACCTCAAGCAAACATACTAAGACCGGTGTTTACACGGGCCGGGCGCACTCAAACAACTTTGTGTGTGCCGGCGCTCACAGAGGCCTCCTGTAGAGCCGAGGCTGTTATGAGGCCGACTTACAACAGGGCTCTTTGACGCTTTTCTACGCCGCTTTGTTTGCTCTCGCTTGGCGTTTGAGAAAAGTATCACACACTCATTACAAAATGATTTATCGCCCAAAATGGAAACCAATTATGGTTTTAAGGGATAGGAGGTAACTCCACTGAACTTAAAGGGGCAATAAGTTAGATCGTTGATCAATACCGATGGAGATTATTTGGCCAGGCGCTGAGTTTTCTGGCTTTCAAAACTCACCACCAACCCCCCACTCACATTTTCAACTGGTCAGTGATGGAGGGCGGTGCTGCGAGTGTCGAAGCTGAAAAGCCTCGTTCTCAAGCAGCAAAGCAGTATTATTATTACTCCAGTATTTAGCAGGGTGACGTTTCTGCTGGAGCTCTGCTCTAGTTAGCTAGCTTGCTCCTCTCTATTGTAAAAATGTGACTTTATTTTTATCCCTGTTTAGGTAATGTTTTTTTGGGGAAATTGAATTATTTGCATTCTTCAATTGAAGTAAAAGTTAAATAAATAATATAAATGGCATTTACAGGACAATGCAGGTCCCTTTCCCTCATCCTAGTTCCAACCTCCTCTAGTCCTCCCTCCCCTTCAGTCTCTCAGCCATGCCAGCAGCAATGGGTTGAGGGGGTTGGGGGGTATTGTGAAATCTGGACCATAATTGTGAGACCATATTTTGAGAAAGCTTATGAGAGTTGACTTGTGTGGGCCTGTTCGCTGGCTTTTTATCACTCCCATTGTGTAACCCCTTCTGGAAAGCCAGGAATTCTGTATTGAAGGGTTTCTGTGCAGAAACAGAGGGGAACATTTAGTGGCTGAGAAATGTTGGGGATGTTTTATCTCTTCTCTTCCTCCCTATCTAGCCGTTTACTGGAAATGGGCTTCCTAAGAGTCTGGCCCTCGGCTAGAGAGGGTCTGGCAGGCGAAACCAGTCCAGAGCTCATGAAAGGTTACGAACTTCCTGGAAAACAACCGGGACATAATTGCTTTGACATCAGCGTATCAACAGACAACAGACAGATCCCCAGTGAACTGAGGGAAATTTCATCCATTATGACAAGGGGAGTCATCAGTAAGCTGAATGATGTAATGGATAACAGTGTTGACTTGAATCGTCGTCCACAGAAATATTCACGTATTGCTCGGCATCTTTCCAGCAACTCATTTCCACATCACTTAGAGAGAACTCACCGATTAGTTACACCAAATGAGTTTATTTCTTCCTACCAGCACATTTGCAAATAGACACAAAAATATATGAAAATAAATGTCTTAGTGCATTCGTGTTCCTCAGACAGGATTTGCAAAATAAGGAAAATCAGATTAAGATGAAATGGCATTTCTGAAAAGCGCTGTATACAAAATTCTTTTAACTACAAAAATATATATACAACAACAACGTCATAATTTAACCAGCAGCAAACTGTCATTAAATATCAAGGAAAAGTGGTGAAACATCTTGTGGAACACACGCACACACTTCATCACCACATCAAACTGTTAAGACTCTTTCTCAAGAACGAGGCACTGAAACATAAAATGCATCCGACAGCCTGAAATTTTAGATAAACTGCAAAAAAAGTCCCTCTGAACGAGTCATTTAATCGAGTATTGAGTTAAAATCCTAAAAGAAGTGGAAAAAACTTTCACATGCTTCAAGAATTTGGATTTGAGTGGAAATTATCTTGAAAAAAGTGAAAATATTGTCACTTTTTTTTTTTTTTTTTTTTAAATGTGAAATTCATCAATTCATCTGCAGATTTTAAGACTCAACACAAGACAATGACCTAATTTGTGACATATTTACAGCAGTGCCATCCATCAGAAATGATGATACATTTCAACTTTGCTCTTCTATTCCAGACAAAGAATGCTTGGAAGTTTCCTGGTGGTCTGTCTGACCCAGGAGAAAATATAGGTGAGTACCAACAGAGCTCAAAACTAATACAGTACATCTAGCTAAATCCTTTGATTTTAGTATTATGCTTAAGGATGATACATATACATTCATGTGAACTGCACAAAACTAAGGCACATGATATATGTAAAGAAACACAGACCTACTATACTCTGTTCCCACAAATTCACCTTTTTATCATTTTCAAAGCAGCTTTTGATATTACACATGACCCAACCGTCCGCCCGGACACCGGCACTTGGCCGGCCGGCGGGGGCCCTCCGATGGCAGGTCACCTTTTCCTATCGGTCAGTGGAAACGGGGGACATCCAGGGGCATTCGGAACGCTCTGGGACCCAAGTCCCCCCTGCTCTGGGGGACCGGGGTCCGAGTACCCCCCCCCCACCCCAAGAGCAGCGTCAAATTAGTGTCACTTACAAAAAAATATATATTTGCCCTTTTTTACTACACCAAAATAACCGACATAGTCTGCAGGGTGATTCTGACAAGGGGAGGTAAACGCCCTTTTCTCTGAATCTCTTGAATGCCTCAATTTTTCGTCATCATTTCTCAGGTGCCACTGCAGTTCGCGAGGTCTTCGAGGAAACCGGCGTTCGTTCCGAGTTCAGGTCTCTCCTCAGCATCCGGCAGCAGCACAACCACCCCGGCGCCTTCGGCATGTCGGACATGTACGTCATCTGCCGACTCAGCCCGCTCACCTACGAAATCAACTTCTGCACTCAGGAATGCCTGCGCTGCGAGTGGCTGGACCTCGCCGAGCTAGCCGAGACCAACGAAACCACGCCCATCACCTCTCGCGTAGCCAGGCTGCTGCTCCGCGGCCTCCACCTGGGCTTCGACAAAATCGACCTTGCCATGGAGGAGCTTCCCGCCGTCTACTCGGGGATGTTTTACCAGCTGTACCACAGGCAACTTCCTCCGGTGAAACCCTAGCGAGCTACGTAGGCTGACCACATCAACACTGACTGGGTTAGCGTATCAACACTAGCCGCTTTAACACACGGTAGCTAATATTACTCATGAACCCTGTTCGGATGGGATTAGTTTTGAGGACAACAAAGTAAAGTAAATGATAATTGATGTTCCAGTTTGTATGGGATAAGAGATCTCTATGATCAGCCCCCACTTGGAGTCTGATCACAACATCTCGATTGTTGAGTATTGATGATTTAAAAATGCCCAAAAACTGGCTATGGCAGGAACAGGGCCGACAACAATCTCAGGGATGTTAACTTGGACGGGGCTAGTTTTACTGGAGGTTATTTTTACTGGGAATTTTTAGTGACACACATGAAAGTAAAAGTTACTCACTTGGCAGTGTCGGACGGGACTTGAATTGGAGACATGCTCCAGTAACGATCGCATTACGCCCAGTAAAACTAATCTTGTCTGAATAGAGATTTACTTGAAGTGTATTTATGACCGGACTTGATTCACACAGTAACTCTGGACCGGCTATGAAAATCTGTGTAGGGAAAGTGAAAGAATAACTCTGCGGTCCTTCAGCAACTACCGCCGAGGCGCTCATGAGCAAGGCACCTGCCCCTAATTGCCCCAGTGGAGCAGCTTGTTAGCCAGCAGTAGCAAACTGGTTTTACTGGGCAGCTCCCAGGTGTTTGAAAGTGAAGCAGGGCGTTGCTGAAAAAGAGCAGGCATGTTCAGCACACATCCTGCTGGATACACGAGTGTTAAAAAAACATGGTTGAAAGCGTCACAGCCGTTTTGGGCAATGTCGATGGAACGCTGTGTCTTCATTGCCCCTGTCACATCTTAAGTGTCTCTTGTTCTTCTTTGTCTTCGTTGCCTCTAAAACGTTAAATATTTCTCTAGCAGATCCCAGATTAGCACTTGGCAGACATCGGGAGAAAAAGAATGGCCTTCTGACCCGGTCCAGTTTTGTTTCCAGACTTGTACTGGCCAGTCCGCTTCAGCGCCACGTACATGTCCGGGTACTTCCTGGAGCGGTAGGTGTTGTAGTTGTTGCTCTCAAGCCGCTCGATGAAGTAGCATTCATCTGTCGTTCGCCTCTGAAGAGAAAGAGACGGAAAACAAGTTGATATACAACAGTATTTCCTAAACTGGCAAACTGGAGTGCTACAATTAAAAGTAGCAAGTTATCAAAGTTGTCAAACTAGTCTGTAATCCTGTGTAGCTGAATGGTTGTGCTCTCATTCTTATTTATTGGAGCTGCTGGTCGGGCATTGATGCTGTGTATTATATATATAAGTGTATAACTGAAGGGTTTCACTCCAAAACTGTGCGTCCATTTGAAAAATGTTACCTGAAATATGTCAATATTTCCACAAAAACATCCATTCTGTCCTCAGAAATGTCAATATGTTGTGAGCAAAGCACTGAAGATGGCTCATAACTCTTGACAGTAATGGGCTTTAGTTTCATGCCTGCAGTGATTTTGGAAAAGTAGGTTGTCATTTTTTTTTTTTAAATCTCATTTTGGAATGAAATCCTTCATTTCTAGGACAATATATCTCCTTTGCTCCGTCGTGTACTGTAATCCCCTTCAAATGGGATCTGCTCCACATTTCAACAATCATAAAGTCATAAGTATAAAGTCAACCTTAATACCTTTAATCAAAATAAGCTATTTAATTTGGATGACATTAAATAGACTGTTTAATATATGTTGTCGGAGGAGGAGAAAGTTTGTAATGCTGACATTTTATTGACTAATTTTACCTCATAAAACACCTCAGACCTCAATGCCACCATTGTTTCAACAGAGACTTGGAAGAATTTCTGTTCAGTGTCCCTCACTGATGAAGACATTTTTCTGCCGTTTTTGTTTTATTTTTCCTAAAGGAAACCAAGTCTGGTCAGGGATATTTCTACAACTCTAGTTAGGTTTTTTTTTTTTGTCTCATTTTAGTTTATTTCCTCAGGGATTAAGTGAAATGATGAAAAAACAATGATGCAATGCAGTAATAAATAATAAAGAAGCAAACCAAATGACTGATTTGTGCAGGTGAGTTAATGGTGAGGGCTTAAAACATCTCACCACAAAGCAAATGAGAGAAACCCACTAATAAATAAGCAAAACAACCATAAAGTCACGATGATGAGTTCAAAGTCAAAATGCAGATTGAAATATTGGCCTCTTTTGCCGGCGTTTTAGTAACCATATCTGTTTTTAGTGTGTACGAGGCCCCACTCTAAACGTTGTCCTCTGTAGAATACATGAAGATGACATCAATTATGTCAGGGTGTTAACCGCCCCACACCCTGTCCAAACTACAGTACCTATTACAGTCAAAATAAAGTTGATTTCACTTGCAGCAGGCACAAAAGGGTCCTTTGTTCAATCCATGTTCCAAATGCATTAGCACAGAATTAGCTTTAGCATTTCAATCTGCACTATTCCTGCTTTTCCACTGAGAACGTGGAATAGTGGGGGTACTAGCATGCAGGTATCAAGTTAGTTAGCTAGCAGCGATACAGTCCTTCCCAAATAAAGGGTGTTTCAAAAGTAGGTGTACGACGAAGGTGTGTAATTTAAGTCATTTAAACTTATTTAATCATTTTAATACTACAAATTATACTTCTAGAACAATGTATATAAAAATGAATGCCTACTTTTGAAACATGCTGTGTTCAGAAAGGGTCCAACCAAGACATGATTGTTGCATCCAATAAACGATTTAAATGATTTTGAATCCAACTCAATAATATTTGATATTTCTATATTTCAATACTCAACATCATACAGAGTTCTTGTACAGAACTGACACATTTAAGTACACATTTTCTCCGGGATTTTGTTGATCAGCGTGCGGTCAATGTTTGGCCAAACTTTTGTATTGATCTTATCGGTGGATACCGATGTATGTGTGCAAGGACAATGTTGGCCAGTAATATCAGCACATTCATTCTCGGTCAAGGCCTAATACAGAGTGGACTTATGATACTAGATGACCCATGTGACCAGACCAGACCAGTGATCCACATCCAGGCTAGGTGCTGGATCAAGTGTGAATCAGAAGAAAATAGTTAAAATCTGTAAACCCTTGGCTGCCTTTTCGCCAATTATTGCGACACAAACAGATGGTTCAATTCAGAATGGATCTTCATCTGGATCTAAGTGTTGTTTTTGGCACAATAAATGGTGAAAAGGCAGCTAATACTGTGTGTGTCTTAATGATTTTCTACTAAGACCAGAAGAGAAGATGGCACGTCAGCGGCGTCTTTGCCAGTTGGGTGGCCGTTGGCCGCTCGCTGCTGTTGCTTCTCATTAGAAAGCAGGAGGAAACACTCCCTGGAGTTTACATGGCTGTGGACAAGCCTTCACAACCACCAGACCACATCAGTCACCACACTCTTCACACTTCCACTGCACCTATAATTAGCATCAATTTAGCAGCAGAACACAAGCTAGCGCTGCCAAAACTGTGTTGCTGGTGCATTTCTCATACACAGTCAGAATATTTGTCAGAGCAGTTCAATTGCCATATTACACGGTGTAAATAGGATTAGTTTCTTCAAATACTCTGAGACACAAGTATGTATTACATGTATGTATTTGATCAGAGGGGTCAGAGGGCAGGGACAGCCAGGTAGGGGTTCACTTTGGCTCCGTTCGCACTGCAGCTGAAACTGTCCCAATTCTGATTTATCCCCTCACATGTGACACAGATCTGATGTTTTCTACTCAGTGTGAACAGCAAAAAGCTGCATGGAGTCGCATTTTTTCAAATCTGATCTGGACCACGTGGATAGGTAGTATAAAAATGGATCCAGAGGCACGTGACCTACATGCGACTTGAACTCTCAGATCAGAATTTACCAGTGATGACCATAACCGAAATGTGTTTGAAACAAGCAGGAGAAGTATAGGTACAAAAACGGATGTAACGTCTTTTGTTATTGTTACTCTGTGCATGTCTTTTCAACATCACTGTCAGTTAGATTGGTATGGGATATGGTGACATCCTAGAAGAGATATGAACAGTGATCCAAATACATCCGATAAGAGC
>OOFE01019740.1:5397-16210 GCA_900323365.1 Monocentris japonica | reverse complement strand
GTAACAGAGGTGTCGGGGGCTGGGGCTGCTATCACCGTGATGCAGAGTTCAGCAAGGTGACAGCTGAAGGGAAGAAGCTGTTCCTGAGCCTGCTGGTTCTGGAACGAAGAGACCTGTAGCGCCTCCCAGAGGGGAGGTGGGCAAACAGTCTGTGGCTGGGGTGAGAGGTGTCCTTGACGATGCTGTGCGCCCTTCGCAGACATCGCTTGTGGTGAACCGTCTCAATAAGGGGGAGTGAGGTACCGGTGATGCGTTGGGCAGTTTTCACCACCCTCTGCAGTGCTTTCCAGTCTGAAACAGAGCAGTTGCCGTACCAGACTGTGATGCAGTTGGTGAGGATGCACTCGATGGTGCAGCGGTAGAAGTTCACCAGAATCTGAGGAGACAGGTGGACTTTCTTCAGTCTCCTCAGGAAGAAGAGACGCTGAGCCTTCTTGACCAGGGGAGCAGTTAACTGCATGTAGTGCAATTAATAGTTTAACTAGAATACGGTGTAATTACAGTAATTAAGTAATTCTTAATTAACTAAATTCAAAATTTTGGCCAAAGCCAAACAATATTTTCATGTCCACTAGGACCCTAATGTAGATATTTATTGTGTACTTGTTTCTCTTTCAGACATCGTCACTCCCGTTGAAGTTATAGGCATTCCTGTGCTATTCAGATCAAACCTTCACCCTGCGTGTCTCAACAGGATACCAGTTTATAGGGTGAATTTGTCCCTCAGTAAACCTTCAGGCACACAGGTTTGGGTTTTGGTCTAAACATGGCCCTAACTTACAATCAAAGTAATTACCAATGACTGAATGTGAAACTGCATACAATTACTGTCCATTTTAAATCACCAGTGTGCTGTCATGTTATTTTGAAATGCCGTGTGAAATATGACGTGTGAAGTAATTGATTCCTCTAAATACATTTTTAATTCTAAAAAGTTGTCATTGATATTGGGAAAAATAACGATAATTTGATGGTCAAAATGTTTTCAGCTAGCAAAAAACTGGAGTAATGTATGATGTGATTCACTCTCATGTCACTCTCATGAGTTTTCTCAAATGATGGATAGGGCCTTATCTCTACCTCTTTCTCTTTCTTTTAACTTTCATTTCTTTTCTTGATTTGAACAGCATCAACGCAACATTGAAAAGAAGATTTCCAATAACAGGACGTTAACAGCACATTCGACACCTCTGATGATTTGATACAGATTTAGGAATAGTTTAGTTACACAGATGATACAAACACCAGAAAATTGAAACAAAAAGAAAGAGAAACTACACAGATCAGACAAAGAAGCCCCAAGGGCTAATAACAGCATCTCACCCCAAAAAAGAAAAAGATAAAAACATTAAAATGATAAAGTAAGACACAAATGACACCAAAACTCAACATGGAAGAGAGTGGTACTGTACAAAAAAAATAGAAGAATAATATAATAATATAAATCATATAAAAAGTAATTATCAATTCAGGGAAATGCAATAAATTACAACAGAGCTGATGCAGATAATGATACGGGAAAGTAATTGAATGAGGTAGTGTGTGTGTCCCCAAAGAGAGAAAAGTGAGGGATGTACTGGAGGATAAACCCACTTAAAGTGTGTTTACCCACATTTTTACTTGTGGAAGAGAGCTTACTCACCTTTTCTGACTAATATAAATCATCATGACCTAAATTCATATTATACATCATAGTAAGTAGCAATCACCATTACGGGAGGGGAGGCATGTGCGGTGTGCTGTGTTACTGCAGGTGTGTGTGTGTGTTTCAAACGAGACAGAAGTATGAAGACTCACACAAGAGAATGTGTGTGTTGTGTTTTGGAAAAATAAATGGCCCAGTTCATCAGACATTGTTGAGAGATGTAGATAGATGTTCAATAGAATTTTTTTTCTGGCCGGTGCATGTATAAAAATGCATGTTCGACGTATAGATTAGAAGAAACTTTAATGTTACCTGTGGGGAAATTGGGTGATGTATGACAATGTGTGCACATATTGGGTGCTACACACACACAGGCAGTAATTCAGGCACAATTGGTGTAAAACAACAATGTGCTGAAAATGACATATTTCATTGTTCCATATCTCCATTCACGTCTGATTTTTATGAACTATAATCCCCTCCACCTCCTATTACCCCTGTTGCCTCTCCGTCAAAGGCACACAGAGGCTGTTCTCTAATCTGAAGTGACAGCCCATATACTTTCACTCACACATTACGCTGTAGCCTGGGGCAACTGAGCCTGCTCCTTTGAAAATGTTGGAACCAGGTTATTTCTATTGAAGTATTAAAGTAATACTTCAGTTTAAGCTATTATTTCAGGGGTGTTCAGTCCCCCCCACCCACCTGCAGGGCTGAGTGGGGATTGATTGAATGTGAATGAGAGAAAGAGGGGAAATGTGCAAAGGGCCAAGCATGTGATCGCATGTTATCAGATAGCAGGTGCATGGAGAATGCACGTCAGGCCTTTCTTGAATGTCCAGTTTGGTTGCATGTGTGCATTTTGTCGTAAGCTTTGCATTGTGTTAGGGACAGAGCGAGAGAGAGAGAGAGAGAGAGAGAGAGACAGTGGAAGAGGGTGCATCCGTCCATCGGCCCGCTCATTTATTTCCTTGTTTATTGGAGTGAATTGTTCAAGTCTCAGGTCACGTTCAGACAATTCAAATAAAGTAGAGATCAAGTAGAAGCTGCGGAGTTATTTCTTTATTACTTCGATTTGACAATGCTCTCGTTTTAGTTTTTGAACCCAGCCCTGGTAATATGACCAGGTTTCTAGAGCAGTGGCTCTCAAAGTGGGGTCCCTGGAGTCCCTAGCAAAATGACAAACTAGATGGATTTCACAAATCATCGCAATTAGATACTTGAATGAAAATGACTTTTCTAATCATAGGTTTCACTCTCACTTCCACTATTATCTAATGAAATGGGGGTCTGTAGCCTGTTGTGTGTGTCTATTTAGGGGTCCGTTACATGACAATGTTTGAGAGGCCCTGTTCCTCTTTTATCATCCTCTTTCTGATCTGTTCCATCTCATTCATCTTTTTCCCCACCATCCCTCCCTTCATCTCCTCCTTTACCTTTCTCCACTTTGTCCTTCATCTCCTTTTCTCTTGAGAAAGACTTAGAAAGGCCGACCAGTGACCAAACGATTCAGATTACACACGTGGGCGCTGTCTGCCATCATCTTCCTCTTCCTCTTCCTCATTTTGACTTGCCTTGTGCCAGCCCATGCCTTGCCACGAGGTGGCAGTAGTAACCTGCTGGTCAGTGCGAGATGCAGCGAGGGCTAGAGAGGGAGAGGCAGGGAGACAGAGGGAGAATGTGAATTGAACTAAATTGTTATTGAGTGTTTCTCTATTATATTATTGCTGATAACATTGATATTTATTGATTTGTATTTAATTGCTGCTAGTCACCTGTTCATGTTTACAATATGCACCTCAAGTGATGTACTGCTTTGCTTTGGGGTTTCTTTCCCTGCCATGCCAATAAAGCATATTTGATTTGAATTGAATTGAATTGAAACAGAGAGAGAGAGAGAGGGAGGGAGAGAGAGTGTGAGAAAGAGGAACAGCTGGAGAGAGAGAAAGGAATAGAGAGAGAGAGCAAGAAAAGGGAGGGAAAGAGAGCTAGGACACAGGAGAGAGAGAGAGAGAGAGAAGGGGGAGATCAAGAGAGTGGTCAAGCAGTACAGTGCTTGTTTTCTTCTCTTATGTGATGCACTGGAGGCTGAGAGAGAAGGATAGAAAGAGAGAGAGAGAGAGAGAGAGAGGAGGAAAAAAAGGCTCATATTGTTTTCGTGGCAAATTGATGCGATCCATCTGAACCATGTGACTCCTGCAACACACTCCCCGAGTGACCAGCACCACGCCACACCCAAGGGCGACTGGAATTGCATTGTGGGTCTTTTTTAGGCAATAAGGGACGATGTATGTCCTCTATTTTGCCACGGGAGTGAGCAAACAAAACGACAGCCTGTAGTTATATGTCTCGCACTCCTTCTTCCCTAAAAATATATATCCCCACCCCCCTGCTCTCTGAGAGGTGGGCGTGAGGCTTGCTTCTCAGGTCATTTTCTTTGGAGCTGTTGCTTTATTGTGCTCGCTGATCCGATTTCCCTTCCCTCTCCCCGTGTGATTTCTCTTTCTGCTGCCCCAGCCAATCTCACAGCCACGGTTCACCTGTAAAAGAAAAATAGTGTGACCGCTGCGCCAATGCCACCGCCACCACCACCACCACCACCAACAGTACGACCAACTCAGCATAATAATGGTTTCACTTGAGGGACGGGAAATAATGCGTCTTCGTGATCTATCTGGGGTGACTTGGGAGATATCAGAAATATGAATCGGGTTATTATATGGGAGAGCTCGGGGAGGCCAGGCTCTCTCTCTCTGAGCACCTACCCAGGGCTGCAGCGGATCCGATTGCGGGGAGCAGTGTGTGCTATTCCTTCTCAGGTATTCCTATGGAAACTTAAAGATCTGGTTGGAGTCGTCTTGTTTCAGCCGCTGTGTGTGCAAAGGAGAGCGGTAACACTGTAGGTTCAGTGTTGATTATTAGCAGCGATGACGTGGTAAACTATGACCTCCAGACGACGATCAGCGCAGGGCAAACTACCGCCAATATCAACAAAAATAGAAATGTAATTCATATTTTTTCCCCCTCAAAAAAGACCCTACCCCTCAATATAACTTACAGGTAAACTGAGCCTTGGCGGTTTTACCCTCCACTACATCCCTGGTTATAAGGTTTTTCTGATACAATACACACAATTTGTAAAAGCTTTCTCGGGCGACTGCATTGCTGATAATGTCATAGCGCAGATTGTTGGTTTGTTATGAGTCATGTTGTTGTGCATTATAATGTAATTGTACGATATGATTGAAACTCTGTTCATCCACCTTTTTATTTGCAGGAATTTATAGTTTGCTGCCTTTTAAGGCTGACGTAAATCTTTATGACCTAAATTCATTGTGAGTAGAATCAAACTGATCTAAGTTCTATTACGGACAGCATCTTTTATGGGAATAAAGCATAATGTAATGTTTTTCTGAAAGCATAATTGATTTCTCTTTATATTGGCGGTTGTTTGCCGTATGACGATCACCGACTTGAGCTCGTAGTTTACCACCACATCGCTGCTTACGACAATGTAAATCTAGTAAAGTGTTACAGTCAGGCATGAAGAAGACCATGGAGGATGAAGAAGATAGGGGTGTATGTGTGTGTGCGTGTGTGTGTGCGTGTGTGTGTGCGGACACTAACTCACCAGTAACGGAACAGTCCAGTAACTCAATTCAAAGTGCCTTTCCCACTCTCGGGCCTCCCCTCTGTCTCCCGGCTCCCCTTCCTTTTGTCCAATAAAGCAAATCCAATATTACCAAGAGACGTTGTCCACTATCAGTAAAGAGACCAGAGAAAAAGAAACCCTCATTCCCCTTCTCAGAGAAAATGAGGCAAAAGCGATCTGGTTATTGCACTTCCTCTCTCACTGCTAATTTGAATCTTGAAGTTTTCGAACAAAACAAAAAAAAAGAAAAATCACAGATTGGAGTGACGTTACTGTTCAGCCACATGCTAAGGATCTGTTTTCCCTCAGCCAGGGAAATTAATTACTTATTGATCAAGTGAGTGGGTGAATGAAATGAAGTGAATTAATAAATAAGAGAATAGATAGCAGAGTTTGTGCCGTAGGTGGGCTAGTTATTCACATTTGCAGACATCATGGTTGGCAGATTCCAATTGTTTTCTATTTCATTACTACCAAAATAGGACCCGATGAAGAACTTTCTGTATGACGGAGTTCATTTGGAAAAAAGTGATACTTTTTGGAACAATTTAAAACGAAAAATGAAATGCTGGGAGTGTGAGAACGATCGCAATATGAAGCCCGCAACACCAAAATGAAACAAAACGGTTGTTGACGGGTTGGATGTAAGAGCAAAACATCTTGTCCTTTTTTAATTTAAAGCACAGCAGCACTGTTTTAATATCCATTTCTAAAGATGTAGGCTTCATAATTTAATTCCCTCCATTTAAAGTTTAGTTGTTTTGCATTATATGAATAGTTAAACGACAATATCTTAATAAAAAGCCGTTATGCTGCTGTGTGGAAAGTTGTGCGCTAATTGGAATCTCCCCCAAAACTTGCTAAGTGCATAACATCAGGCCTCGCTACTGGATGGTCCAGCTAATAAACAATTATTTATAGCAAATTATTGCCTAATGTATCAAATTAACAACATGCAGCAGTCCAGATTTATTTGCCCCGCTTGCCACATTTATTACATTTACTTAAGGTATTCAGCAACGCACATTTTTGTACAAAACACATCTTGTTTTATAGATCGTGCTTTATGGTGGAATATGTAAGATTAACAGTGTGAAGTGTGTTTTTGTTATGTTGATTTATGGACACTATAAAGTCATGTTTATTAGACTGGTGCAAATAATTAAATGGTGGAGTTTTAAGTGCAATATTCACCTAATGTAAAAAAAGAACGCGTGGAAATATTACCCCGTAAAGCTGGAATTATCTCCAAAGTCAAGGAGTCAAAATATTTACATCTATAAATCTGTCCTTAACATCTCGGTGCTAACGGGGGTGGACGGCCCGACCAGTTGCCTTTTGTAGCAGCAGGACTGAGATGAATGTTGGCTGGAGATGCTGCTGTTGTTTTTCATTGCCTCTAATTGCCTTTTTACCCTCCAGCAGGGAGAGTTTAGGACAAAGAGGAGGAAAACTTCCCAACTACACACACACAGAAACACATACATGGAAACACACACATGCACAAAGAAACACACATCGAGAAACACAGACATGCGCATTCATACAAACAGACAAAAAACGCGAAAACACGCCTGCACAAACTTCTAAGTCACACACACAAGCACATACATGCGCAAAAACACACCAACATGCATGCACAAGAACACACACAGACACGGATGGAAACACATACTGTACGTGCATGCATGCACATGCACCACACACACAGAAAGACAAGTATGCACACAAGCACACAGACACACACACACAGAAACACAGAGACGTACATGCATGCACATAAACACTAACACACACTCAATTGCTCATTCAACACACACACACACAGTCTTACACCCAACTAGGTCAAAAGCAAAGACTGAACGGAGTCAGATTGATTTCTTTAGATATTCATAGTAATCTTAAAATTGCTGTGTGTTTGGTAATAAGACACTTTATCATCACATACGGTGACAAGGGCATTAGTCTTGACCCGCCGCTGGGAGAAAGGGATGCACTGTTTGATCACCATAACAGCCAGCGTATCGATTATAACAATATGTGGCTGGGGTCATGTACAACCCTGATAGCGCTCCAGGAGAGGAGAGCTGAGGTGAAATGGAAGGAAGGACGGAGAAACTAAAAGAAGAGCAGAGCTGTGTTCGGGGGGACTTGTGTGTGTTTGAATGTGCATAAGCTAGAGTGTGATCGACAATCCTTCCCATCTCTCTCTCTCTCTCTCTCTCTCTCTCTCTCTGTTCTTGTTCTCCATTCTCCTCTCTCTTCGGTCCAGACAAGGGCTCTTAGAGGAAGATAAATGCCCACTTCTCAGAAATTCAATAGAATTCAGATGTATGCAACAGCCAGAACCAACCGAACTTTCTTTTGCAACTTCAAAAGTTAAACGGATACAGCGAGTTTTTGGGAGATTGGCCCATTGGTCAACTTAGCCATTAAGTGAGAACAGACACCAAAATCAGTCTTGTGTCACTGGTCGATCATTGGATCCAGTGCACAATGCTACCACTTTAGCATACACTATGTTGAGTGATAGTAGACTCCATGCTTACACTTTAACATACGAAGAAAGAAAGACGGTTGATGAACTTTATTTGGCACTAACACACATATGCATGAATTTGTTTCTTTGCATACCTCTGACTAGATACACACACATCACCCCACACACATTTACAGGTCAGAGGACAGCGCAGGCGTCAGCTACTGGACAGCGCGCCTGGAGCAGTTGGGGGTTAAGTGCTTTGCTCAAGGGCACCCTCCTGGTGGTGCCGGGGATCCAACCAGCGACCCTCCGGTGATGGGTCGGTCTCTCTAACCACTACACTATGTTGAGTGATAGTAGGCTCCATGCTAACACTTTAACATACACTATGTTGAGTGATAGTAGGCTCCATGCTAACACTTTAGCATATACTATGTTGACTTATAGTAAGCTACGAGCATTAATAAATATGTACGATTTCACATCACGTCTTTCGAAAAGGAACTCTTCAAAAATATTTGCGCTGAGGGATTGGAAACCGGCATGTTACTGTTTTGAACTAGCGGGGACTACTTTCCCTGTTTCCAGTGGAAGTGAAGGTGGCGGGAAATGGGAGACTGTGTACAGCTAGAAATCACTGCACAGTAGATGAATACCTGGTTGCTCACCTGACATTGTTCCAAAAATAAACCTTGCTACATTAGCTGTATTGAGGTAATCATATTTCATCTTTAAACTTAAAGGTCAGTCTTCTTACTTTGGATAATGCTAGTGACCTACTATCACTCAACATAGTGTATGCTAAAGTGTGAGCATACGTTAGCCAATGATTTACTGGGAACACGTGGATTACATTACATTACATTACATTACAGTCATTTAGCAGACGCTTTTATCCAAAGTGACTTACAAGTCATAGTTGGATGATTTTGATGTCTGCATTCTTGTCACTTAGCGTGGTTAGGTGACCAACAGGCCCAAAAAAAGTGATGTTTTCCTTTAAGGCTTTGTGCCAGTAACGAAGATACACAGCATTACAGTCACGCAGAATTGATGGGGGAACCAGATGTGATTTATATTATTTATAACATACACTGCATCAAAACTACTTGAAGCCACTGACCTAACAACAGCAGGCTACCGGTAATATTAGAATCTCTGTGTGAGTGTGTTTCTGTGTACGTTCTTATGCACGTGTGTCTGTTTGCACATACACACACACCAACCACAGCGCCTGAGCTATGGCCTAATAGGATAATGAATTCAGTGTGTAGAGGCAGTGTATAGACCGATGGTGTGTGTTGGTGTGCATGTGCAGGGCAGCGGTGGGGGTTAATACAACATGATAAATATTTGATTTCTACTGGGGCCAGTCCCCACCTACAGAATGGGAAATGGCTGTAATGCGATTCAGAACAGATTGTCCTCTGGGAGGGCCTTTGTGTATTTTGCGTGCCATGTGTGTCTGTGTGTGTGTGTGTGTGTGTGTGTAAAGGCCTTGTGACTGCATGTGTATGGCCAGGGGAAATAAAGGAACAAATCGGCTTACAAATCACCACAGCACCACAGCGAGCAGTGGCCCCTGTTTGACTATCACCACCAGCAATGACCCTGAACACAACGATCAAGTTGATATGGGCTCTGATGTGACATTATGTTCGGGTTCAACAATAAGGAGCACCGTGGTGGTGGTGGTGGGGGGGGATGCACTAGTCGCGCTGAATGATTGGTGTTACGCGTGAAGTAAAACATAAATCACAAGCAAAGGTAGAGGTAAAAAAAACACGATTAGCTTTAATCATGAAGGAAATGTGGACATGCAGTAATCCATGGGGTCGTTTCATTCAAAATATCAACTCTACAATATGAGATCTTAAATCGGATTCAAATATGTTGTCTTAAAATCGTTTTTTTTTTTAAAACTGGTAAAAATTCTGGTAATGAAAAATAAGACTTTACGACTCAATACTAGATTCAGCAGCTTGTAAAGATGGATCATTTTTGCAGTGCACCTTTATATTTACAGTTATTCTTTTTGTATTCAAGAGTAGGGACTCTAGTGAACAAATACAGACTCTTATGCTGGTCAGCAGTATGGCTCTGAGAGGGCCTCACTGTATTCAGGTCAGTGCTCTGTCTAGGGGTGGCCAGAAACAGATGTTTGCTCTTTTAAAACCCCCAAACACACACACACACACAGCCATACACACAGCCATACACAAATACATAGACACTCACACACACACACAAAATCATGTTGTGAGAAAGAAAGAAAAAAACCCCAAACCCAATACTGCAGGGAGTGACTGGGCTGTCTGATATATTTATAGACAAGTGTGCCACACAATCAAGAAGCATTTTGTCCTCAAGTGGGGGAAATATGGTTTCGGCGATATTGGGTGGCATGGGAGTGAGGGTAATGATTGATTATAGCCAAAGAGAACTCTTGTTGCTAATTTCATCATCGCTGAAAAATGACAAGAACAGCTCTGCAACACACACACACACACATACACAGAAACGCACACAGACACACACAAACACACTCCCACTCCCTTGTCTTTTCTTTTCCTGTTGTGCGATTGTCAGGGCAAATTAATGCAATTAACGTGGCCTTGGGCAGAAAGCGAGGGTTTTGAGTTTGTCACACTGCAATTCTGTTATCTAGAGATGAAAAAAAAATAACACAATCTTGTTTCTTCAGCTTGGACTATTTTTTCCTGCTTTCAGAGGAGCTATCCCACTCTCTTTTGTGTGTGTGTGTGTGTGTGTGTGTGTGTGCGTACTGTCATTTGGTCCCTTCTCATTTGGGACGAGATGGAGACGCTGGCGTCAGCCCCAATGAAATCACCGTTAATGTGTCCTAATGAGTCAGGCACGTCTAGACGCACGACGCGCGCAGGAAAGCGCACGTACATGCACATGGGAACACACACACACACGCGCGCGTAAACACACACACGTTGCGACGGCGATGGAGGTGTGATATCTTGCAAACCTTTTTTATTTCTCTCATGAATGGGGGGGGGGGGGG
>OOFE01019736.1:4563-26578 GCA_900323365.1 Monocentris japonica | reverse complement strand
AAGTTTTACTTTTTCTGCTCCTTCTCCGTCTCCATCTCTGACTATAACAGTGATTTGAATTCTGCGCAACACTCCCAGACTCATTTCATTGTGTGTGTGTGTGTGTGTGTATGTGTGTGTGTGTGTGTGTGTGTGTGTGTGTGTGCGCTTGCACACAGATGATGAGCCAGACGATGGTCCACACCACTATATCCTGTTGCTTGGTTTCCACCAGCCCCAGCTGCTGGGTGCGCTTGATGCTGCTGGTGTACATGTAGCCAATGTCATTATGTTGTGTTCACAACACACACTTAACACTGATTCTGAAGAACGACAGGAACCACACACTCCTGAAGCAAGCCAGCAGAGCCAGAGAGGATCTCCAGTCATGGATGCAGGTAAAATAAATAAAATATATATATATATATAGATGATGAAGTATAGTTTAAATATTCTGAAGCTGGCTTCAATACAATTATACTGGCCAAGTGCAAGTATTTGGATACTTAAATCAACTTAATACTTTTATTGCACATTGACAATCTTTGAACATACTATTAAATTTTAGAAACTTTGCTAAACTTTGTCTGATCAAATAGCATTCTTTTCCCTGTTAAAGTAGTGGTATTAATCAATAAAATTCATTAAAGAATCATAAAATACAGCACTAGTATGCAGTTCTGGGTATCTTTAAGCTTCACCAAAGTACTAGTACTTTAGTCTGGTTTTGGCCTGATACCCAGTATGGGTATTGGTGCACCAAGTGATTTTTAATGTTTTTATATGAAATAAAGGTCGACAAGATCCTTTATGGGTTTGAAGACCCTTGGGTGCATACAACCCTTTCAGACCTGATTGTAATTGTATAGTATAACTAAAAAGTGAAATTCATGGTCGTCAGTCTGGTAATAAGACTTCTTTGTTATTTATTTTTGTTATCAAACTTGACTTTTTGGTGCTACAAGGCTTTCTAATGACAGTGATACTACGATAAATGTATTTATTTTCACCTTTGTTAAATCATCATTCCTTCTGCGTTTATGTGTGCCAGAAGCAGAGGTGCATCGCGGTGTGGAGCTGGCTGGACAAGCGAGGAAGCTGGAGATGTTCTGGTCAGATCTGGGGTCGGTGCTGGACAGTGGATCACCTTTTTCCAAGCTCCATGACACGGCTCGACTCAGCTACACTGTCCCAGATCCCCCATTTCCCCTCCCCACACAGGACTCTGACGCTATGGTGAGCTGGAACTGACCAATACGTGATTCTCTGATATAAAGATTTTGGTAAATATCATCCGATAAAATTGGTATCCTGATATCTGCCATATCATAGATACAGTCAATGGCACGGTATTTTGGTTTATTTCACATTATATTTGTTTTTTTCTTTCTTTCTTTATGTCTCCCTCCCTATATTGGCTGCTCAATCACAAAGTATTTCACACTGCATTTGATTGTATGTGTGTTTGTGAGTTTGTGAATCCATATCTCTGTGTGTTTGTGTGTGTACTGTATATCCAGCTGGCGTTGGGAAGCCATATCTTTGAGGGTGTGGCCTGTTTGATCTATGACTGTTTGGATTGGCGTAGGCAGCACCAGCACTACCGGGACAACATCAAACTCATCAACATACCCACTGTTGTTGGGTTGGAACAACCTGCAGAGGTACACACACACATATACACATACCCCAACAAATTGTTCAAAACTGATCTGTGTGTGTGTGTGTGTTGTCCAGACCCCTCTCCTCCTGATACCAGTCTTCAAGAAGAAATCAGTGGGGGAGGACACTCCACCAGCCCCAAGCAAGGGTAAAACCATTCTCTATAACAATCTTTCTATGGCCCAGAGTGTATGTGTGTGTACATATGTGTCTGGTTTGAAGAGGTTGGGTGTAGAGGACACTCACACACAGGATGTGTCCTAACCATCTCTTTCTTTCCCATCTTCTCTTCTTTATGGACAGAGATTGAGCCGGCCCCTCTCTCTACAGATGTGGACATGCGGTACTATGGCGACCTATTAGCACTGGTTGCCCCTGAGGCCTGCTCCGTGCCCCTCATCCTGCATTGCATGCTGGAACAGGTCTGTGTAGTGCTCTGTGTATGTGTTTCCAACTGTAGGTGTACAGTGTTTGACCAGAGCCAGGATGATTTTGAAGGGGTTTATTTTTTATATCAAATGCTTTGGTTAAAGCTGCACTAGGCAATTTCACATATAGGTGGCACCAAAAGCTATCTGTTTGAATTGTGAGACTTCAATACCCAGAAATCATGTAACGTCAGTAAACTGCGCACTCCTCAGACCTAAATGTCTTAATGTCTTAATGGCTGGTTGGGGAGGAGATGGTGAAAAGGTTCAACCATCGTTTGTGAGTCCAGCTTTCTCTGGAAGGAGTGCTCGCTTGCTGTTGTTTCGGAGAACATTTTGTATTTCATAAAAATACAGAATAGGGCAAATCTATGGTATCTTAATCAGAGGGGATGTGAAACTCAGCCCCGCTTTGCAGCCCCACTGTGTTCTTTAGGCTGACAATATGGGTGTAATTTTACACAAAAATCATACCTAGTGCAGTTTAATTTGATAGACTACTCCAAATTTGAATTATTCCGTCTATGTGCTTTTGTGTGTGTGTGTCCAGGTGGTGGTATCCACAGAACAGTCCCTTCCTCACCTATTTGAAGCTGTTGAGGAGCCCAGACCCAATGTTGGTCCTGGTATGGACCATCAGCAGGCGAGCTACATGCTCCGCAGCTTCCTGCCTCTGGTACGCACAGAACAGGACAGGAGCCACATACTGAACAGCCTCCTGACTCTGGTACAGAATCAACAAGACGGGAAGGTATGGAGCCTACAGACAAAAACACACACACTTAAGAGTATGGTACTGTAAAGTGTATGTTGGCACGTAGTCCACAGGAAAGTATGGTGCAGAATAGCACTCATTCATTTACACACTCGCTAAGTCACTGGCATGTGTAGTGATCATATTTCAACTGGCAGGTCCTCATGCAGTTCCATATGACAGCAAGCATCTGTCTTGCTGAAGTGTCCTTGAGCAAGACACCCAATCCCTATCAGCTGCAGTGCCACATTTCTGTACTGACCCTGTGCTCTGACCTTCTTGTGGAGGGGGGCAAGTGAAAAGAGAATTTCCCTATGGGGATCACTTGAGTATCATAAAATATATTGTATCGTTGAAACACTCTCTCACTCAAGGCTACAGTATACTTGCTGCAGAAACACATTTTGGCAGGTTTGTTATGGACAAAAGGACACATTGAGGGCAAAATTAAGCACCACATTGGCTTCAAGCTTAGTTCAGCCCCCACTGCACGACCGCCTGCAATTGGTCTAAAATACCAAATGATTGGTTGTGCTGCCTGGTTCATTGCCTTTGTTTACATCTCCGTGCTAACATCTCATGATCAACTCTTTCAAAATTGATCGTTTTGAGACCAGGCTTGTTGAGCGTGTTAGAGGATATCTACACCTTTATGACCGAGTAAATTAAAGAGTTCTAATTCCCTCCCTCCCACCTTTGTTGCTCATTCACCACACCATTGATGTTGCTGTTCTATTAGTTTTGGTTATGGTTTCCTTCTGCTCCCACTGGCGTGTCGAATGGAGTATGAATAAACAAACAATATGAAGCCGCAGCAAGTATAGACAAATTTGTATGGGGTGCCGGTGCTGTGTTTCTATTTCAGGAAAGTTTGACTTCATAGTTAGTATACTGATGCCTTTTCTCATTAGTTGTCAGGATGCTCCAGGGGTTTGAATCCCACGTCTGACAAGCAGTTTTGAAATTTGTTTAGTTGGTGTTTTTCCTATGATTCCAGGCTTTTTGGACACCCCATACAGTATGTATTCATTTATCCTTGTTGTATTCCCTGCTGTTTGCTGTGTTAGAGGCTAGTGGAGGAATTTGGAGTAGAGGAGGCCCAGCAGAATGCTGACACAGAGCACCCCCTGGTTTTCAGACACCACGATGAGAGGGCACTACGACTGAGGCAGACAACTGTGAGTTGGGGAGCAATGTTCATCATACATTTTATAAATGTGTATATAACTCTAATATACCTGTGTGTATACCTCCAATATACAGTATTGGTGTGTGAAATTCTTTATTTTTTTACCGCACACGTTGTAACAAAGGGATTGAATGAGATGAATGAATGAGACAAAGGACTGTCAGATAGTGACTCTGACTTTACCCTTTTGATGAAAAGGTGTCAATACTTTTGCAACTGCATATACTGTATGTTTATATACTAAATGTGTGTATGTGTCCCTTCTAGGTGTGTCAGGGTTTTGACCCAGTGGAGGTGGAGCTGTCCATGATGAAGTGGTCTCCATTGTGGGATCTGATCCACTCTGGAGCTCTGCAGAGAAACTGTGACCCCCGCAGGATGACATACAAACAGCAGCTGCTACACTACTGTACAGGCGGTCAGAAGACAATAAAAACACTGCTTGGCGCGGTGCTGTTTGTATTTCTCAATATCAAAGTTTAATTTTCCTAAGGGAAACTAGCTTGCTTGGGAAAAAGCTCTTATTCCATGGGCTGTAGATGACATTTTTATTTCTGCCAGATGGTGTGTCGTGGCCGGAGGTGGAGCGTGTGTTCCGTCAGAGTGTGTTGGAGAGCATGCCGCTGCCCGGGCTGGACCAGCAGGGTCTGCTACTAAACGCTACTGGGCCACTGGGAACCCTGGCACCGGCACAGCAACAGACACGTGTCCTCATCCCCTGGGACGATCCGCTGTCCTACGCCAAACAGCAGCTATCCAACCAACAGACCAAATGTATGTTCAACAAGCCATTTCCTGTTGGCTCTGCTGGTTTGGAATAGTTGAACTATTGTGAATGAATGCTATCTGCAGCTCACATTGTTATGATACAGTGGCATTAAATTCTATTTAGCCAGGGTGTCTGCAGGTCCTGAAAAAGTCTTAAAATGTCTTCATTTATTTATATTTATATTTATATTTATTATACTAGCTAAATTCAAGGCCTCATGTCTTCAGTACAGTTACATATAGCATTTTAGCATGTTTTCATCTAGCAACAGTGCTATGCTATAACCAACTGCATATTTTATGATACATGACAGATTTCAGCTACTCTGTAGTGTCATATCTGATTTTTTTTTTCACCCATAGGTCAGACATTTCTCACTGAAGACACTGGTAGCTCAGAGGTAACACTATATATCACAGATATTTTCTACTTACTACTTAATTATTTTTATAAACTAGTTTAAGAGTTTATTATAATAATAATAATTGCTTAAATGAAGCTAATGTTCTTGGCATCTACAGTGCATTGAGCATCTCCAGCATGGCTAATGGATTTATCTTAGACGTGCCTCCCAATACTGCTACATCTTGTTTTTCTCCAGCAGAATAATAGTAGTGTGTGTGGTCAGCTGGACATATCTGACATCCAGAGTTGTAGGCTGAGATCTCTCTCTGATTGGCACTTCGCTGAACACCATAATGCCACTGTCTTCCCACAGGTGACCACTCTTCTTTTCTGTGCTCTTGTTCTTCTCTCCTCTTCACTTCTTTTCTCATCTTTCATCATGTTGATTGTTCTTATTTTATCTGCATTAAAATTCCCACTTAGTAAGCATGGATGGCAACCACAGTTTTTTTAAAATGCATGATGCTCACTTTATTTAAAAACTGACACGAGATTGTGTCATTCTTGTGAGTTGCTGTCATTCTGCCAGGTAGAAATCTTTCTGCAGGTCTGACTATTTGACAGGCATGCCTGTCCCACTAAAAGATATGAACTGAATGAAGTGTGAATTGGATAAGCCTTTTGCATCTCAAAACTGTGCGCTATTATCTATTTAAAAGGACTGGAAGAAAAAGAATAAGTGATGTACAACTTTAAAAAAGCCAAACTGAGCATGATTCATTTAAGAGAAACTTAAATTAAAACTGTACAGGATGAATTCCATTCATTATTGATTGTGAAATTTTGGTCAAACATTGTCCAGAATTGGACACACTTTCAGGTAGTAAAATATTTTTACTTGACTGCAGTGATGTGTACACATTAGCCTGGCTTTATGTGCAGGTGCTCCAGTTGGCCTCAGAAGCCTACTGCTGCCTGGACACCTTCCGAGGAAGCCATGATAACGTCCTCTATATTATTTGCCACAATCCCATGAATCCCCAGCGCCTGTGCAAGGAGTTCTGGGATATGGCCCTTCACACTGACGTTGGGTTCAGGTCAGCATCTCCATTCCATAAAGTCCTCTGATCCAAAGGATTTCAGTGCCAACTGTATTTGGATTAGGGGACACAGAATGCAAGTTCTCATTTTCAGGTGTGCCCTTTTCACAGGGTAAACTGAAAAATGAACAGAAGAGAACATTAAATATATCAAATATATAATAATAAAACAAACAACAAAGGGGAGTACAAAGATGCACTGGGAAGGACCCTTTCTATCAATTTTCATGAATAGTGAAATTTTTGTCAGTATCAGTTTATTTTGCAAACTGCGCTTTTATGAGTAAAGTTAGCTAAATTTTTCATCACCACTTTCATCCTCTGACAGGAAGTACCTGGAGCATGTGGCTGATGCCATCGCTGATTGGACAAGAGAGGAGGAAACAAAGAGAGAGGCAAAGGAATTCACACATCCCAGCCCCTCTGAGTCACTGAAAGGTAGCTTGACAGCACAACGCTAGCCAAGAGAGAGAAAAGGAGTGGAAAGGAGGGCAGGATTACTTCTACTTTGGCACTGTGAATGTGCTTTACCATTTTGCCAATACCATCATGCCTGTCTGTTTGTCTGTTGGACACTTGGTCTTCCTGTGGTTCTGTTTCTTTGCCTGTTTGGTTATCTGCCTCTCTTTCTGTGTCTCTGCCTATCTGTCCGACTAGGTGATAGAGATATGGATTCTAGAGCAGAGGAGGTCTCCCCTGAGCCGGCCATCAGAAAAGACTCCCTTAAAGTCAGTACAAACACACACATGAACACAAGCGCACACACAAACAGTAATACATGCACACAGTTTCTGGAAACATCCCTTTTTCTCAATTTTGTAATGTGATTTCAACGTACTTTGTTAGGTAGTTATGTAGGTTGTACTTTGTTAGGTAGTCTGGCCCAAACAGCTCAGTTGGTAGAGCATGAGACTCTCAGTCTCAGGGTCGTGGATTCAATCCCCACGTAGTGTAAACTGTAACTTGTAAGTCGCTTTGGATAAAAGCGTCTGCTAAATGACTGTAATGTAATTATTACATTTATTTGCATTTAGCTGACAGGTGCCAACATTTTTTTTATGTTTCGGCAATCTATTCAGCAATGACACATTTCAGGCACAAACATTTGTGAAATAAATAATTGAAAATTAATTTCAGAGGTTAGCAAGGAAAGGAGGTGATGACTGTGATTTATTCTAATACTACTGTGTGTGGCATTCCAGGCGTGGAAGTTGGAGCAGGACCGGCTGAAGGAGGAAGAGATTGCCAAGAAATCTAAGACAGGTGGAGGCAAGTTGCAGAGGGAGAAGAACAGTCAGGCGGGCTCCACCAAGGACAACAAGAAAGATAATAACAAAGCCTTTTCTGGTGGCAAGATGAGCAGAGGGGAGACGACAGGCAGCTCATCCAAGAGCCCCATAGAGTCCATTACAACCACAGCGCTACCTGGGGAGGACAATAAAGAACTGCAGCTGGCTGAGGAGCCCTTCAATGTGAGGGCAAACCATTAATTTAGCAGAGTTTAATCCATAGGCCTATTCCATAGCTGTTGCTAAGGGACTTGACTTGTTGTCAACATTTGTTAGTTCTCGGGGGGAGTGACATGGTTAGAGTATATTCTTTCTATCAATAGGAAGACAAAGTCATGGTCACCAAGCCCTAATGTAATGTAATGTAATGTCTGTGAGAGTTAGCATGGCTAATGCTATTCAACCAGAAGTAGCTGATGACGTGATGTTGACACACATGCATCTATGGGGATACACAAAAAAACACTACAGTGAAAGACTTGAAACCTGCACTCTGTAATATGTAAAAATACAAGAGCGCCTTATCAGTCTAGTTCATGAAGTGAGGATGCGACAGAGAAGACTGGCCCCTCCCCCTTCATTGAGCTGCAGTAGATTCACCCCAATGAAGTTTTGGAGTCGGGTAGGTACACTGGCAGGAAAGTTTTTATCAGAGCACAGGAAGTGACGAATCGAAACTGGTGACGGTTAGGATGAGGGGTTAGAATGTATTAATGAATGTAGTCAATATAGGTTCCTCATATATGTGTGTGTGTGTGTGTTTGTGGGTGTGTGTGTGGGGGTGTGTGTTGTCTAGGGTTTCCTAGGCTACAGCATGGATGGTAAGCTGGTCCAGGTGTCAGGCCAGCTCCAGTACATTTTCCCCTCAGACGGAGGACGCATCACTGTCGAGAATGTCGCCTATGTTGAAGGTATGCACTAGGCTTATGTAGAAAACTATTCAACTCCATACATGCTTTTAATGCACAACAAAAGTGCAGGCTTGTCTGACAGGAGAGGCTAACAGCCTGCCTATATGCTGCGCTGCAGAAAGAAAGCATTCTCTGTGGTCCAGAAACATTCCCTAACTTTGATTTGTTGTGCTCTATGGTCATAAAATCATTCCATGGGACAAATAGGCTCAAAATGAGGGTTTCTATGAAAAGGAAATCTCAGCTGCTCTTTACTGGCATCTAGTGGTGGTGACAGGTGTTTTGGGTGTTTTCTGAATGTTTTGTGTTTATCCACACATTACGTAGCTACGTTGTTTGCTTGTTTCCCTCCAGGTTCCAGTCTGATGAAAGTAGGTGTAAGGAAGGACGGGCATCACTTCTACACACACATCAACCATGTCGTTGTTGATCCTGTGGAAACTCCTCCTCTACCTCAAGACAAAGAAACCAAAGACCAAACCAAAGATGTTAAAGATTCCAATCACTCTAAAGAACCAAAGGACCCCAAGCAGCGCCCCACTTCCAGAGAGAGAACAGGTGGCTAGAGAGTTTTAGTTGATTTTGTTATGTGTGGTTGTAAAGTAATTTCACTGTAAAATACTAAATAATAATAAACCAAGATAACATTTGTGTGTGTGTGTGCATGTGCACGTGTGTGTATGTCTGTCCATGTCAGTGGCCAAGCCTGTGGAGATAGTAAGACAAGGCTCCTTCTCAGCAGTGCTGGACAACAAAGTCCACCTTTCCTACAGTTACTATGGACCCACTGGACAATACACAGGTGTCACACTTGAAGCACATAATTAAACTACATTACATTTTTGGTTTATTTTTTAATTTAAACATTTAAAGCATTTGCCTTTATGCTATGAGTATACAGTATGATGGTGCACTTTTTAAATTAAGCATTGGTCCAGAATTTCATTGCATTTCAATGCTCCAAATAATCTCATTCTCCAAATCGTCTCTCCACCCTCCGTCCCCCTCCCAGTCCCCTCCTCCAACAACTGCACCAAGAGACCAGACCAGGCTTCTTTCTCCCAGAACCCAGCTAACCAAACCGGGCCTCAACAGTCCCAGGTCTCACACACACACACACACACACACACATACAGACATATGCACACTAGTGTACACATACACCAATGTAAGTATACAAAGTTGTGTGTTGCAGTTAATCCACAATCTGATAAACATGAACCATCTTGGACCAAAAATATCTGTAGTTTTGTGCGTGTCTTTCTCGATGGTAGGTTAATCCATGTTCTCACTTCGCACTGCTCATATGTGTTTGTGTGTCACTGTGTGTAGTCCAAGGTGTGTGAAGACCAACCAGCGTTGCCATCCTGTCCATTCAACAGTCTCAACCTGTCCATCCCCAGCGGCCTACTGCTGCAATTCCTCATTGAAGACACACATGGTCAGTGGTGTCATGCCTGACACACCTGGACACACACACATACACAGGCATATGTGTTATTCTGCCTCTATCACTAAGGGACAAATGTCTTCTGAATGTAGTCAATGGAATGTCCTCACAATTATAGTTGTATGAAACTGCATGTGTATGTGTACATGTAATGGGTGCATTTGTATGCATGTGTTTGTTTGTCTGTGCGTGTTCAGGTGTGTCTTTAGAGGAGCGGAGTGTGTTGGTGAGACAGAGCTTTCCTCTCCATGGTGGGGGGGGTGCAGGGGGGCTCCATGACCCCTCCCTCTCCAGAGAGCTGTCCCGCATCATCACTAGCCACGGAGCTGTGGTTAGATACATGAGAGATGGGTCCACTGAGGTACACACACACACACATTAAAATGGCCCATTTTTAAAGTGAGTAACTCCACACCTCAGCATTTGTATCCAAAGAGGTACAGACATAAACCAGGAGAAACATATGCAAGAAAAACAAAGCCATTTTAAGGACTTTAGAAATATTATTCTTCTCAAATGGCAGCCTCCCATCTAAATGTATAATGTAATTGATAGCTGCAACATCTTTGTGCCATCATCAAATAGGGCCACAGCTATACAGACAAGAATGCCCAGGCAAAAACAGTACTCCACTTATATGACATACACACACAAATCATTTTGTTGTGACTGTCTGTAGGTCCTGTTTGCAGATGGCTCAGTCAGTTTCAGCCAGGATTCTGGTCCAGTGTGGGTACCTGACTCTGAGGTTGAAGAGGAAAACACACCGCCACCAGAACTTCAGGACAACAAGAGAGGTTACACTGTAATACCATAGAATACAATGCATTGTTTCCCCATTGAATCGGCATATTGCGACTTTAAGAATGTTTCAAATTAGCTTGTGCACTTGAACACAACTGGAAGAGCTACAGCAAATGCAAAAGCTATGGAATATAGCTATGGAGTGTGAGATTCTAGTGCTCCATGTCACAATTTCTCTCCAGCTTTCTAGAAGTCCATATTTGAGGTCACAATCACCCTGAACATTGCAGAACTCTATTGTGTGATCACTACTATCCCAAACATAATAGAACTCCATTTTGAGGTCACAACTGTCCTGAGCATTCTATAACTCTCTTATGAGACTCAACATTGCAGAGCTCCATTAAGAGGTCACAGTTATCCCAAACATCATCATCCCAGAACTCCAATACAAGGTCACAATCATCCCAAACATCCTGGAACTCCAATACGAGGCCACAGTCATCCCAAACCTCAATTATTAGGTCACAATTGTATATTCTGTCTGTTTGTATGTATATATATGTGTATGTGTGTGTGCGTGTGTGCGTGTGTGCGTGTGTGTGTGTGTGTAGGGAAGAGCTCCAAGAATGATGCTGAGCCAGAGTTTGTCCCCACTCCTCAGAGAGGGTGCTGGTTAACCACAACGCCCTCTGGAGCTCGCATCTCCACAGTTGGGAACACACATAAGCACATACCAACCACCCCTGTGCTTGCCTTCCATGCTACAGACCCCTTCACCCAGGATGTAAGTGTATCTCTAAGCTTATGTTATAGAAAATTAGGCTTGCAAGTAGTAAAGAAAATGGTGAAAATGTTACAATGTTATGAGGAAGAAATAAAAATTAAACATCACAGGCTCCTTTGTTCAGTAGCAACATCCTCTTTGTGACAGGAGGCAATGGGGTTTATTTTACTTTTGAGAAACACTTAAAAATACCACTGGCATGAGATATATGCTACAAAGTGTTTCGACCATGCTCTCAAGGATATAATGATGTATAAAATGCTACATTAGCCCCTTTAACATACTTCCGGGAGGGGTTTAAAAATATCAGATATTGATTCAATGAGATAATTGCCCGTCTCTAACTTTCATGGTTGAAAGTAACCTCCCTAGCTATGCCTGTGTTGTTATGTCAGGTGATGCTGAGCCGGGAGGACCAGGTGGTTTCTGTCCAGAACCCAGATGGATCTTTGACCGTTGAACACACAGACGGAACCAGAATCACCAGCCTCTACCAGGACAGACTGCCACACACACCACCACACACACTGCTACACACAGGTGACTAGCACACATGCAGACATACACACACACACACACACTGGTAGATACTTGAGACCATCGCGCACATGCACACCTTCTCACTGTCGGTCAACTCAACATATAAACATATATGCATTTATGTAGCCATAGACACATAACACACATGTTCTTTTTTTATTCTGAGTCCCTGTGTCCATTACTTTTCCAGGGGAGCAGGCTGAGAGTGTGTATATCAAATCAAGTCTCAAATGTGTGTGTGGCTTTACTGAGTGTGTGTGTGTCACACTCTGTCCTCAGAGTGTGTGTGAGAGTGTGTATTCCAAGCCACACACACCAAGTGTGTGTGACAATAGAGAGGAAATTGATAGGGACAGTTTTGGGAACGCATGTGGCCAGGAAGGCACTAGACAAGTGTGTACAAAGTTGAGTGGCCGTGAGAATGGTGAGGAGATTGTGTTTGCCGAAGAGACTGTGTGTGAGAATAGCAAGGTGAGTGTGGGCGAGAGTGATAAAGTGAGTATGTGTGCCAAAGAGCGGGTGCTGTTGGTGGAGAAAGAGGGCTGTGCCACAGTGGTGATGTATCCAGATCGCCGCACCACTCACGTCTTCTTGGCAGATGGCACTGTCGTCACTGCAAGCAGCTATGGAGCCTATCAGGTGGGTGATTGACACCAAATAGAATTAGTTGGGATGTGCCACTATGTGTAACATTTGCAGATAAGCATGTCAGATATAAATAATATAGTTCAGTTTGTAGATTCTTGCGTGCAACTACTACAACTACTACTACCATTGCTATTACTACTACCAATAATAATATTAATAATAGTAATGGGAGGAACAGTGGCTCAGTGTTTAGCACTGCTGCCTCACAGCAAGAAGGTCCTAGGTTTGATTCCTAAACCCGATCCTTTCTCCATGGGTTTCCTCCTGGTGTTCCGGTTTCCTCTCACATTCCAAAGACATATAAGTTAGGTGGATTGAAGACTCTAAATTGCCCATAGGTGTGAATGAGAGTGTGTGTGTGTCTATCTGTGTTCACCCTGTGATAGGCTGGCGACCTGTCCGCCAAGATGCCAAGTATATAAAAAGGAGATTAAAACTGGAGAACACACTCAAAAGTAAACATGATGAAAAAGAAAAAAACAATAAAAAAAAAAAAAAAAAGAATTACCAAGAACACTCGTCAGTGTTCAGTGGCAGCCCTCTTGGCTTATATGTACATATTTGCAGTATACGGCTTTGCTTCCACTGGCAATATGAATGCAAACACTGGTACATTTTGTGTGTGTGTGTGTGTGTCCCAGGTGTTCCCCTCCAGTGTGGGCCTTCTACAGATACAAAGTGATGGGAGGTGTGTGTACTCGTCTGACCCCCCTGTAACCCCTAGCCCTGAGTGTGGCAACCCCAGCAGCCAACTAGGAAACTACGTCATGAGTCACACAGACAAGGTGGCCTGTGACATTACAGACCATGATGGGAACCACTTTCAGGTTAGTTACAAGGCCCATAAGTTTTGAGGCTGAATCACTATTTGCAGAAGTAAACTCATTCATTGGCATGGGACAGTATTGTTGTGACGGATGACAAAATCTTGAGAAGCAATGTTCAGTTTGTGCTGCTAGGGTGATAAATAGATCACAGGGGTCATGATAACATCCCGCCCAACAAGTTAATCTATCTCTCTGAGGTAAATTCTCTGGTGTGTGTGTGTGTGTGTGTGTGTGTGTGTGTGGCAGGTGATGGAAGATGGGCAGATATCAGCAGTGATCTCCAGCCCTGCCGAGAGCACATTGGAGCAAGAGGAGGAGGGTGGGGAGCAAGAGGAGGAAGAAGATGGAGAAATGGCCACGCTTTATATAAAACAAAAACAACATTTTCCCAGGTGGGCTTCCATAAGGTGAAATTTCCAAATTTTGTTGAAACTTATTTGCTTTATAATAAGTTTATGACTGGTCAATCACCAATAATGGCCACTCTGGTGGCCTGTAGTCATCAGCACTTATTTTTGTTTTGGTAACCTAGTTTAATAGAAAAAATAGAAGTCACAAAATGGAGGGAGAGATGATTGGGTGACTATTTTTCTTCTTTTTACAATGGAATACTAGTCTTAAAATCACTAATGCACAGTCTAACACATATGCAGACACAGCAAAGAGAATTCTGGTTGTAATTCAGTCTGTTAAAGGTCATACTTTTCAAACATTTTGCATGTTGCAGTTACTAATATTGAAAATTTGGAAAGAAGACTAAATGCTGGTGGTGACAGAGGAGAACAGCTATGTATTGATGGTTAACGATTTAAGAACTCTACTAGTGGCATACACTTGAAAGTTACTAAAATGTTCACTGCAATGAATAAAATAAATGCCAAAGGCACAAAGCCAGTAGTGCTGGGGCAGAGTTAAAACAGGAACGCCATACTGCTAATATGAATTGAGGCTTTAACCTTGAAAGCACAACTTGTGTTCCAGGCTGTTTCTGGTGCATGAGGACGGCTCAGGTACTGAGCTGCTGAGCTCTCAGACTGTAGAGCAGCTGCTCTACCAGGCTGACTCTGACCCTACCATAGCACTGCTGAAGGAACCACTGCCTGAGACACAAGGTACACTCTTCAATAGTTTCAATAGTAGGGGTAGAACATCAGGTGTCCACACACACAACCCACTCACTACACCTCTGGGATGTATGAGGGAACTGAATTACGTTCACTTCAATTATGTTAGTGATTTGAGAATTACCACATCCAGCTTACTCATAATACTTTATGTAGGCTGAATGTTGGCAATACAGTGGTTACAATACAGTGGTAAGTGACTCTATGTTAAATCACTTGCTAGCTGTGCCATTTTGGCTTCATAACTGGTGAAATTGTCATATAGAGTGGGCATTAACCATTTGACACACTACCAAAACTAATACTTCTGCAAGCTGTAAGATAAGATAAGCCAGCTGTATGCAGTCACTTTGACAGCTAATGTTAGGTAATGTTATGTTAGGTAATGCCTAGGTAAGCTGCAGCCTTATTTCAGTAGCTTAACTCAGAAATGCTATCTTAATATCCAGAAAGTTCTTGAATTGATGTTAACAAATAAGCACTTCAGCATGCATTGGTGTGTGTGTGTCACAGGTGAATTTGGCATTACCATCTTAAAGCCCTGCCACCCGAGTGTGTGGTCCCAGTGGTTGCTACGGAAACAGAACCCTGACATCATCCCTGCCAACCTCAGGAACCGCAGCTGGCACAACTTCCCTAGAGTAGAGGTATACACACACACACACACACACACACATACTGTATACACATACACACTTGTCTCCCTATGTGTCTCTCCCTATTCCAGAGGAAGACACCAGGTCCTCCACTTGGTTCTGAGCTGGGACTGGGTCTGACTTTGAGAGAGAAGTCCGGTGGTTCCTCGGCCCAGCGTCAACCCGTCCAGAGCTGTCCTGAGGCCCTAGAGCTCAGAGAACTGAGCCAGCATCGACCCGTCACCACGCAGCTCAGAAACACACTAGACACGCGGCTGAAGGTAAACTAAAAAGAAGAAAAAATTCTGTTGACACATGGCTCAGTATCATCGTGTCTACAGTCACACACATTTCTTTGGTCATAGAGGTGACTGGGGCATGTTGGTTTGTTAAAGCTATGCTCTTTGGATGGTTTTGCTAAAATAGTTATGATAAAAGCACTAATTGTATACAAAGGCATATCTTTTTTTTGGTTTGGAGTCAAATAGAAGTGATATGTTCTTTATTTCACGTATACACCATTCACTATGCAACACTACATTCTTTTGCAATACTACATTCATTGTTTATAACTTGTGTATTTGTTGAATGTTTTCTAAAATTGTTTATGTTTTTTAATAAATGAGCGAAATGTTGAAATCTGGCCTTGACTGCAGGAATACATGGAGAGTTTGTTGAAGAGGGAGCAGCTATCAGAGGAGATGAAGGTTAAAGACCCTCGCACTGAGGAGGAGAGAGTCCATGCTAGTGACCTGCTCAAACTGGTCCTGGTCAGCACACACACACACACACACACACACACACACACACACACGTATACACAGATGGGCAGGCACACATGCAGACAGAAAGGTTATGCGTTCACATTTACAATCATTTTTAAGGGTTTCATTTTGGAAACATTTTTACACAGATTTCTAGTGACTGAAGATGCAAACACCATAGAATGCACTATTGGAATGTTCACACTATTGACACATTGACAATGCAACATTGTTAAGGAGGAAGGCACGAACTGAGAGTTGCTATCATGAGGATCTTTCCCCACTGCTTACAGAGTTGAAAACTTTGCATTTCCAAAAATGCTGCATCGTAATTTGACATAATAATTCAAGATTGATTTATTCTCAAAAGAATGAAATTGTTGTAATGTAATTGTTTAAAAAAACAGTTTGATATAAAATGTTTTTCCAAGTGCAGATTTGACGTTGGATTGCCAAATATCACGATTTTATGGGGGACAGTCATGCATTTTGACCCTTTTTCCAGTGTTATACAGCCACTTGGTCCCTCTTCACACGCTAAAGAATCAACACTGATACACATAGACATGGTATATACAATAGTAATATAGGTAAATAACAGAGTGATATGTTTTTTAGTCTCTTCCAGAGGCAGAGCGTCATACCACTGACAAGAGGACTTCAGGTGGGTGACTGCTTGCAAGTGTGTAGGCTAAAATATTGTTGGAAAACTGCATTTAAAAATCCACCTTAAAACACTTTTTGGCAATGTACCTTGTATTTCTGGGTTTGGTGTTTGGTGGTGTATTTTTCTTGGTGGTGTGATTAATTGATTGAACGTAGACAACATCGAGATATTTCCAGTGCAGCTACAATGAGGTTTAATAGGAGAACATTTTTCAGTGACCTAAAACATCACCAGTAAACATCAGGTTTTGGTGTTAGTGACGCAGAACAAGGGCTTCTTTATACATTCACCATTTTGAGTCTAGAATGTTCAACAATCATGCAGGGAGAAATCCATTGTAGAAGAGGAAGAGATACCAATTTCTCCACCAACAGTATCCTCAATAGTCCACACTGCAGCGCAGAGACAAGACATGTTGCCTTTTGCATAAGGGGTGCAACTCTCCGTTTTTCTCCAATGTCAATGATGAGTTGAACATGTGAACGCTTCCATGTCGGAGCAATGGGAAATCTTCCCATCTTTCCGCTACATCCAACATGACATTAATGCAGCAGCAACAACTTCACGCCCATAAATGTAGGAAATCACTAACTGAAATTGCAAATATAGTAATACAAACTTTTGTGTAGGTGTGTGTAGGTTTTAGTTTAGTTAGGGAGTCAAAATACTATTTTGTGTGTGTGTGTGTGTGTGTGTGTGTGTGTGTGTGTGTATGAATCCACAGTGGACATAGCCAGTCTGTATAGCCAAGTGATTGGAGCCCCAGTTGAGCAGGCGGATGCTTCAGAAGACACCAACAGAGGGGCAAGTGACAGGTAGACAGGTTTACATCACCAACAATCATAGAAATTTCAAACTCGCCTTGAAAGCAACAAACAGTAAGTTCTGAAGTCCTTGATGTGCGCTTGACAGGCTCTTGAACAGCTCAAAAAGTGGACTTCATTTCCTATTGGTGGGGTTACAATGATGCAATAATAATACAACTTTCTGTTCTCTTTCTCTCATATCATCCTATCCCTCCTCTCCTCTCTCCCCCAGTTTTAGCAATGGAAAGGATTCACAATGGACCAAAAGAATTGCACAACACAGGTAAACGTTTTTTCCTATTTCTCCCACCATTTGTTATTTTCCTTTGGGGGAAGAAAAAGGACCTTTATCACCAAGACTTGAATGCCATTTAATTTCATTATCCTCATACACAAATAAAAAAAAATTGACTTGAAACTTGACTCAACTTTAGTTAGTAGGGCATCTTCTGGTCATTTGGATTTGCATGACATTTGGTGTTCAATAGCTTTTAGCCCCTCAATTAGGGGCTAGACCTGCATTTACTGTTTTGTTGTTGCCCCACTGCTGCTGTGATGCTCCACCCCTGACAAGAATTGTTTGGAAAATTAAAATATTGTTCTCTTTTTGGCCATCAGAAGGTTAAACAAATGTTCTGGTGACAAGAGTGAGGGACATAAGTTTTATGTTACAATATACAGGGATTGTAGCAGCTGCTGCAGTACTACTGTAGGATAGGTGCAGGGCAGATATGTAATGGGAAGTCATGGCTGCTACTGTACTGTATTTGCACCAGCTCAACTACTGTTTACGCTACATGAGGGTGTGTGTATGTGTGTTAATTGCAGACAGGAGCTGTATGAAGATATGGCTTATAGAGAGGCTTGGAGGAACAGGGTCATTGTTCCTTATTTCCACCCAGAAAATGCACAATTACATCAGGTATGTGTACACCTGGATATACAGTATATTGAAATAAAGACTCATTGCCACCCATAGGGAGAAAAAGGGTAGCTTCTAAGCTACGTTTGGTATATTAGTGTTAGCCAAGCAAGTGCAAAAAAAGAGACATTTATGGACTTTGTATGAACAAATAATGCAATAAATCCTCCAGAATAAAAAGCACAGGACTGTTTCATTTACAATCAACCATATAGAAAATGTTGGCATCATGAGAAAATCAGATAGCTAGTAGCATATGGTGATTCCATGGATAATAACCTGCTATATATTGTATACTGGACTGCACTACTTTGTTTTAGTCCCACTGTTGTTCTAAAGCAATTTGTAGCCCTGAAACAGGCATTTGTATGATGTGATAAAAGCCTATGTTACCTGTTTTCCAGAGTCAGCTCCATCACCAAACACCAGATATGAGGAGTCTGTCCTTGGATCTCCCTCCTTTCCCCAAGGCAGACGATGCGGAGGCTTTCCTGAAAAATGCCCCGCAAGAGAACAGTAAGTGAAGGATTCAATGACATATTTTGTTGGCAAAATATGTGTCCAGTTAGGATTTTATATAGAGCAATTGAGATTGAATTTAATTGAATTTTTTTCAATACCAAATCACATTTTTAATGCTAGAACAACATACTGAACTACACAAATAACAGCATCAATTCTAGATTCAGTAAAATGCATAAATAATAAATATATATATGTGTGTGTTTGTGTGTGTGTATGCGCTGCCTGCAGCCCAGCGACCCCTGAACCCAACACCCTCGCATGCAGCAAGGTAAATAAATGAAGATATTGTCAACACTGGCTTGATATAATAATATATAATTGTAATATTAATTATATCATTATGTAATTGATATATAGTTAGTATAAACCTTTGCACGTAATGCTGAACATGTCTTATTCATTGGACTAGAATTACAGTTGGAATGAATAGGAATGAAAATCTGACATCCAAATGGACATTTTCAACATAAATATAATTATAAGTTAGCTGATTGACACACAAACAGTGTCGGGGTAATGCATGACTTAGTCATGCATTTTTAGCAGTAATACTGCTTTTTCAGTCACGAGTTGTGAAATAAATGACTATTTCCACTTGGATAATTCTACACAGTTTTGATTTTACTATTGTTTACTTAGTTGTAGTGCATCAAAACATCTATAGCTGTGTCGATGATTGATTTATTAATTGCAAGTATAAATTCCCAATGTCACTCTCCCATATGAAACCGTAACAAAGCTTGACCTCTCCTGTTATTTTTCTCTTAGTCATGCAGCAGGAAGTGATGTGATGCCTGCAGGGAGACCAACCAATCCCACACCTCAGATTGCAGGTTTGTCTCACGCCATACTGTACCTCACCTTCCTCTGTTAATTAATGCAGCAATTACCCTCTTCCCCCCCTTGATGAATGCCAGAGCCCAGCAGAGATAATCTTAAATCACTGTGTTCAGATTTACTTATTCAGGAGCTCATACACAGGAATTTCACTATCACATCGACATTTTTAGGACATAGCCCAAATTCTATTTAAAGCATCAGCAGGCAAGCGAGTAGAATGAACCAATGCCATTTATCTTGTATTTCTGTGTATGTGTTCGTCCATGTGTGTGTGTGTCCATATCAGGTGACAGCAGTCCTAGGGGCTCATCTGGGCATTGTAAGTCAGTCCAGCTAGATGTGACTGGAAACCCCAGGAGGACTAAAGTCTATCTACCAACCTCCATCCTCAGCTCCAAACCCTGCAGTGTACCCAATCAACAGGTGTGAACAGACACTCACAGACGCACATACACACAAAGGACACGCATGCTGTCTCAGTCTTTCATACAGACACGCATACGCAAACAAGACACATGCATGTAAACACACATTCCTCCGTCTGCTTCCTCTTTTCCAGTTCCTGTCTGTGGAGGAGCCTGTGAGGAGAAAGTGTCGAACAATTTCTCTGAATGATCCAAATTACGTAGTCAGGGGTTTCCAGCTGCTACCGTCCAGTGTTGACTTCGGGACACTCAGGGAGGGCACCTCCTACGCTGTCACTGTGTTGATGAAGAATGTTGGTGTCGACACCTGCAGGTCAGACACAAGATAATGAATGGATGGATGGATGGATCAGGCCTAAAAGGACCCTGAGGGAGCCTGAAAACCCCCCTAAAATTGGAATTACGGGTGCAGAAACTGCTCCTGATACAATGCCAGCATGTGATTGGTACTGTCTAAAACTGCCATGAACCAAGCATTAGCACAAAAAACTATTTGATGATGAAATGATAGCTATTAATTACATCAGTACAAACAAGGATGGATGTCATTTGATTGCAATAACACGCATATTATAACTTTGGTTTGAAAGTTTTCTTTAGGAGATCAGGCAAAATGAGCACAGTGGATTCTCATATGGGTCACCTCCGAGTCTGAAGGGAAAACCTTGACCTGTAACTATTTGTGGTTTGTCTCCATCTGTATCTCTGTTCCAGGTTCAGTGTGCAACAGCCTTCTCCTGCTACAGGCCTCCGAGTTATCTACAACCCTGGGCCTGTAAGTCTCCATCTTGGTGTGTAGAGGGTGTGTCTGTGTGTCCATGTGTGTATAACATTTGTAAAGTGTGTTGCCTTTTAATGTTGTGTTGTCACTTTGCTTTGCTATTGTTTTGCGTACAAGCTTTTATATTTTTGTTATTATTGTTGTTGCTTTTTGGATACGTCAATTAACTGTTCTTGCTTATGTTTAAATTCACATGTAATTTTTGCAATTTAACTAATATTACATTCATAAATATTTAATATGGATTTAAATTTACTGAGGAAAAATGTAATGCATTGCCTGGGTTGTAGAGAGGTTGCTTGTTTTAGGCATTTAACCCTAACAGTTATGTTAAATAACTTCTGATTCATCATCAGTGGAATTTGCTGAAATTCCCATCCCTGCAATGTACACTATAATATATATTTATATGCACTGTACAGTCTGTCTGTCCATCTGTTTGTCTGTGTGACCTTAGGTGGCTGCAGGTTTGCAGGTTGAACTGCAGGTTGAGCTGTTTGCCATGTCTGTAGTCCATGAGGGAGCGGTAGAGCCAAAGAACTACATCTCCCAGCACATCCCTATCCACACAGAGACGGACATCCTCTACCTCCCTGTCATTGCTAATATCCTTTATACACCTTAAAAGTGATACTACATTTTGGCAGAAATTGGCATGTGTTGCTTTTTAGCATGCATGTCAATATTAAAGTTCAGGAGCATTTATGGCATTATAGGATTAACAATGGTTGGTCCTTAACCTGACTCCTCTCACCCATCCTTCCTGAGAAGTTATATGACATTTGGCTTAAGGACCATACCAATACACACAACAAGAAAGGGTCCAGGGTCCGTCGACTGTCTTCCACCCCACCAGTGAGACGGGGAGTGGTGCTGCCCCACAGACCCTCCTCGGACAACTCCAGCAAACATGGGTTGGTATCTTTTTACACCAAAAAAAAAAAATAAACTGAAAAACGGCATCCCTTAGTATATTTAATAGAAAGAGGTGGTTTGTGTCACTCAATCTTTTTTTGTTTGTAAATTTCAGAAGAACGTCTCAATCCCACCACTAGTCACTGAGGATTATACATCAACCATCTTGAATCAGATTTCACATCATCG